>JBBPBX010000910.1:9253-53800 GCA_038048925.1 Garcialebias charrua | reverse complement strand
TATATATATATATATATATATATATAAAAGCATGACCATTTAAAAAAATAAACATGGCAGGATTTTAAGGTTATTTTAAAGTGTTTAAACCTTTAGAGTGTTGAAGGTCAGTGTGTATTTTCTGAAATAAACTGGTGTTCTGTTTTTATATATTTTAAAGCAGAGCTGAACACATTTCTCTTTATCTTTAAATCCTCTTTGTAGCTTTTTAGATCATACATTTAATTTCAAGTGATCCGCAAGAAATTATGGTAAACCAGATTAGCTAGTCACACAGTTGGCACATGCACTCAGAAATCACTCTGAGAAACACAAATATAGCAAAACCTCCCCTACTGTGACCTCTGATGTGTGATTTGTCATTTTCTTCTCCCACACCAGTGAAAGAACTCGGTGACACGTGTCATCTACCGCATTTCGTTAGGCTGCTTCTCCGACAACCTACAATTATATCAACGCTACGAGGAGTCACTCCACGCTGCCAGCCTCACATTAAAGGTAATCAAAAGCTTTTCATCAACCTTATTTGAAACAAAATGGAGGTGCAGGCCTTGTGAATGTGTGCGTAACATCCCAATTGTCTCCTTGCTTTGAATATTGACCTTTGTGTTACTTAGAAATGAGTGTTTTCTCCTCTAAAACAAGTTTGTGTTTTAGAAAGGTTTAATATAAGTTCCTGTGTGATCTGTTCTGTCATAAAAAAACTGCTCAGAATTAGGGCTGAATGAATATTTTAATTGCGATTTTTTTACTTCAATATTGCGAATATGCGATTATTTTTCTATGTCTTCTTCTCGTGTATTTTTAATGAACGCAAGAAAAGAAACAACTCCACTGTTTTCAGCTCCGCTGCAACTTTGTTTCTGTATTTTTTGCATTGCTCCGGGATAGCAACTTGTCTAAGATGTGTGCACGAGGGCATTCTGTACCGCTTATCCATTGTGTTTACCAAAGCCGTAAACCCAGGCTTGGTCACTATATTAATGTGCATCATGTATTTTGCTATGAACTCGTTATTGCTCAAGTTATTTCCATATACACGTAGTCCCCAACTTACGAGCGCTCTTACTTACGAGGTTCCGGACTTACGAGCTCACTAACGAACAGTAAATTTGTAAAGAACATACAAAAAATACAGCACTTTTATGTGTTTTTAGATTAAAGTGTGTTAGCTAACCGTTTGGAAACAAGTTTCTGAGCATGTTTATGAACTAGTTTGAACGTTTGTGTTGAAAAACGAGTGTTCGTAATAGCGCTAGCATAAATTTTCCGACTTACGACTGAAAATCCGGACTTACGCGAACACGTGTTTCGTGTTCCGACATACGAGATTTTCGTCTTACGAGATAGTCGTAAGAACGGAACTCGCTCATAAGTCGGGGACTCCCTGTACTGTTTTGAATTATGTTCATACGGAGTAATACCTTCGAACAGTTAGTGATCCCTCTCAGCTGGTGCTTTGCTTACTTTAAGTTGAAGTTGTTTGCATTCTAGCCATGCAACTATTGTGAATGGCTTTGCAGTGTTTTTTTTTTAAGTGTAGATAAAGATTTGTGTTGTTACCTCGAGAGGCAGCAACAGCAGCGAGGCAGGTTCTGCACAATACATGTTGTTCATCATCATCATCATCATCAGCAGCTTTATTTATAAAGCGGTTTAACACAGCCACAGCTGAAACAAAGTGCTAGACATTAGATACAAACAAGATAAAAGAAAGCATAAAAACAGGGCTACAAAACTAACACAAAGTGAACTAAAATTTCAATTTAAAATACAATAAAATGGCAAGTTAAACAGGTAAAATTAATACAATAAAAATGAAGTAAAATCAAGTCTCAGTTGGGTTGAAGGCCAATGAGTATAGATCAGTTTTCAAACGGGTTTTTAAAATGGACAGTGAGGGGGCCTGTTGAATGTGTAAAGGCAGAGCATTCCATAACTTAGGGGCACTACAGAGAAGGCCCTGTCTCCTCGAAGCTTCCTCTTACTCTGTGGAATGACCAGGAGCAGCTGGTCAGCAGACCTGAGTGACCGGGATGGAGTGTAATGGTGTAGAAGCTCTGTCAAATAAGGGGGGGCAAGGCTGTTTAAAACCTTAAAAACAAACAAAAGAATTTTAAAATGAACTCTAAAATACACGGGCAGCCAGTGGAGAGAAGCCAGGACAGGTGTGATGTGCTCTCTTTTGCGTGTTCCAGTTAAAAGATGTGCAGCAGCATTTTGCACCAGCTGCAGACGTGCAAGTGAGGACTGGCTGACTCCAAGATAGAGAGAATTACAGTAATCCAGCCGTGATGAAATGAAGGCATGGATTACTGTTTCGAACTGTTGCCATGAAAGAATAGGTTTCACCTTTGTCAATTTTCTTAAATGATAAAAACCAGACTTTACTGTGGCCCTTATTAATTGTTGTGCAGCGTCTTCTTTTCTATAGCCAAAATAATTCCAAGCAACAGACGTGCTGCCCCTCTTTGGTACCAAACTTTCTGATGTGTCAGCTTCTGTCGAGCCTGACGCCATTGTGCAACCGGTTAAAATGCAGTGTTGACTTCTCCCGCTCCCTGCTCTGCATTGCTGCGCTCACTCGCCAGTCACATAACCAGACCACATGACCAGTCAAATCGCAGCTTTTGCAATTAAAAAATCTTGTCTTATCATATTGCAATATTATTGCAAATGCAATTAATTGTTCAGCCCTTCTTAGAATGAAACTTGTTACTTTGGTGCGCCAGGTAAAATCTTTGTTGGTCCTTTGGGAAAGATTTCCAATGAAATGAGTACAGTACTGTATTTGTTTACCAGTAAAAGCCCTTTTATATTCAGCAAAGACTGGACATGAACCGAAAAAAAAACATTGTGATTTTAAGTCATGTTAATGAGACAATATTATCACAAGCTTTTATTGTACTTCTTGAAATAGAACAAAAGTGATAAGTTATTTCATAAAGTATTGCTCGGAAGTGAAACAACGAAGTGGAAATTTTGTTCAAAGAACATTTGTATGATGCAGAAACCGTCTTTATAGAAGTCAAAAGGTTATTTCTGGTCATTCTAGGTGAGCTTAGGCTTCATTTGTGAGATTAGTGTTATAATAGCCTTTGTTTTGTTAAAGGGGGTCGAACGAAACACTTGTATGAACAAATATGTCAGAGGAAGTGTGATCCTTGAGATACAGAGTGAAGGTTTTTCTTTCATGCCATCTTGACTAACTTCCACCTTCCCTGCTTGGCTCACATCACATCAGCTGATTGATTAATCCTCTACAAGCGAGACGCTCAGCAGGAAACTGATATGTGGGAGGCGAAAGAAGGTACGGTGGGAGTTGAGAGGAGGTCTTGCCTCCCGTTTCCCACAGAGTCCACTTTGGGATGAGGTGGGCTTTGCACTCAAACACTTGATGCTTTTCCTCCTACATGCTGTCAAAGATGAGCCTCCCTGGTAGTGCAACAATCTGATTGGTGACTGGTGACGTACAGAGTGGGAGAGGCTTCCTATGGAGAGATTCATCGAGTGGGGGCGCAGCGGAGCATATACACTTTGAGGAGACCGTGTGTGATATCAATAAAACAACTGAGGAGACAGACTGTTCGTGGGCACGCTCTCCAAATCTATTTTTTAACTGTGCAGACACCATTTATTTCATTAAATCTGCGTAAAATGTCTTAGTTTTGGTTGTTTGCAGAGTAGAAGCTAAAACCAAGAAGGCAACATAGAAACTAGTTGAGCTGTTGTTTATTTTAATAGTATGTGAAGATGTTTATTACATTTCATTGTTTAATTACCACTCTACACATATAGTAACAGAAATTTCACAAAGTGATCTACAAATACTTTACAGCTTTGCACTATGAGTGAAATACATTCTCACACATTATTCACCGTTGAAACCTCTTTCTATTTTAAGATGTGAAGTATTCAGTTTTATACATCATTATTGCTAGGAATCCATTGACCATTTGTAGTTTTAATATACAAATTACCTGAAAAAACACAAAAATGGCTAAAACTCAGTAAGTTTTACAAATTTTGAGCTAAACCTTGGTGTAGTAATAGAAGAGAGACATTCAAAATGGAGTGCAGTGGTAAAATTAGTTTTACATTGGATATTTTACGTTCATGCTTCGTGGATTCAGGGCTTCGTCATTCAAGCTGATGCAGTCAGTCTGATTTCAGACAGCTGTTCAGTCTGCCTTTCCGAGAAGTGATGGTTCTCTTAGGGGCTGTCAACAAATTACTGGGTTAATGAGCTTGGTCTGAACATCGTTATAATGTCCATCCATCTATTGTCTTTTACCCGCTTCTTCCATTTTGGGTCACAGGGGTTGTCTGTGCCCATATCCAGCAATCACTGTGCGAGGGGTGGGGTACACCCTGGACAGGTCTCCAGTCCATCACAGGGCCACAAACGAGACAAACAACCATTCACTCTCTCACTCACACCTAGAGACAATTTAGAGTTACCAATCAACCTAACATGCATGTTTTTTGGTCTGTGGGAGGAAACCCATGCAGGCACGGAGATAACATGCAAACTCCACCCAGAAAGGCCCCCTGGACCAGGATTTGAACCAGGGACCTGCTCGCTGAGAGGCAGCAGCTCTACCGCTTGCACCAGGGTGTTGCCCTCCCCGTTATAATATTTTAGACATATTTCCAGAGTATTTGTCAAAGCAGCATCATGTATCTTAAGTTTTCTCAGTATATTTCTGCATGGTAATACATCATGAATTTTCTCACCATTTAAAATCCAAAAGAACAAAGTGGCACTTGTGTTTCAAAAGTACTGTAACTTTCTTTTAAAGCATCAACGTTCATTCAAGGATTCAAGATTCTTTATTTGTCATTCCACCACATGTGGTGCATGTGGTGGAATGAAATTGTGTACACAGGGTCCCAACATCCAATAAAAGTATTAAAATGTGTGTAAAAGAAAAACAGTAATAAGATCTAAGATATGAACTAAGAAAAACATTCACTAAAAACACACTAAGCACACACTTGTGGAGCGCTTCATCAGTCTGAGGAGTCCAAAGTAAACTGTTTTCCCCACTATGCAGTACACTCCTTTAGTGGACCAACCAGTTTGCTGGTTTTGCTGGTGACTGATGACGCCCTCGGAATAGAGGGCGAAACATCTTTCCACAAAAAAGAAACTGAAAGTTATGCACCATAACTCATGTTCCCTGAAGGAAGGGAACGAGGTGCAACATACTTGCTATGGGAATTGCGCCCCCGCGCGATTACCTGAAGGAATATACTCACGCCTTTACGGCTAGGGCGTCACCGCCGCGCCAGAGGCCCCGCCCTCTGTGTACTTAAGCGGCTGACGCCCCTCCATCTTTCTCCAAAATTGCACTTCACCGAGCTTTCAGCATTGAAAAGGGCCAGATATGTTGCACCTCGTTCCCTTCCTTCAGGGAACATGAGTTATGGTGCATAACTTTCAGTTCCCTTTCAGTCTGGTCTCTCGGTGCAACATACTTGCTATGGGAACGTAATCCATTCACGCCCTTGAAATGCTCAGTAAAATGCATGCTAGAGTGAACGTCTGCCCTTGACCAGCAGGCATCTCAAGGCTACTTTCTACTGTGTGTTAGAAAGGACAGCCTGAGTGACGTCACACGCAGTAACATCCAAACTGTAATGCTTTGCAAAAGTGTTTAATGAGTTCCAGTTCGTAGCAACGCAGATGTCTGCAACTGGTACACCCTTGAATAATGACCAGGAAGTGGCCAACCCCCAAGTGGAGTGAGCGTGCACTCCAGAGGGCACCTGTTGACCTTTGCTACTGTACACCATTTTAATGGCCTCAGTCACCCAATGTGAGAGGCGTCGTTTTGATAGGGCCTTCCCGGTAGCAGGTGCTGCAAAGCAGATGACCAGTTGGTTTGTTTTTCTCCATTCGACTGTTCTCTGCATGTAAGTGCTTAAAGCTCTCACGGGGCAGAGAGCCTTCAACCTTTCCTGTTCCTGAGTAAGGACAGGAGGAGGTGGGAAGGAGGAGAGATCAAAGTCTAGACTCCTGTGGTTCAAAGTCAAGACCTTGGGAGTGTATGCGGGATTAGGCCTTAGTGTGACCTTTGACCCATCATGGGTGAATCTGGTACACATTTTATGTACAAACAATGCATGGAGGTCACCCACGCGTTTTGCCGAGCAAAGTGCCAGGAGTAGAGCAGTTTTATAAGATAATAAATCTATCTTAATCTCGCTCAGTGGCTCGAATGGGGGGGTCACAGAGAGCCCCCAGGACCAGGCCAAGATCCCAACCAGGGGTCAGGATCCTGTTGGGTGGTCTAGTCTGAAGTACACCTTTCATAAATCTTGTTATGATTGGATGTGCTCCAGGTGTCCTATGTCTCCAGCCTTTGTGACAGGCTGAAATAGCTGATAGGAAAACTTTAATTGTTGAATAAGGACAACCCTTTTCCAGTAAGTCCTGAAGAAAAGTCAGGAGCTGAGCCAAGTCGCATCTATAAGAAATAATATTTCTTTCTGAGCACCAGGCTTCAAAAATATGCCACTTCTGTACGTAGAGACTGTGTTGACACAGCACGGGCACTTTGTATGGTTTTTACCACATTTTCCGGTAGGCCTGACGCTATCAACTTGTTATTTTCTGCCAACAAGCTGAGACTTTTGACAGTCCCTGGCCTAAGTGGCTGGAATTCCCCTCCTGGTGACATAGAGGCTGTGAACCCCTGGGGGTCAGCCAAGATGGGAAGAAGGCCTCCTTGCCGATGTGCCCCCAGGTTGCTCTGCTCAGGGGTAATTGAGGGCAGGTGTAACCTGTCATCCTTATTAGACAAGATTGGAGCAGAAAGTCTATTTTCCCCCTCCATGTTTGGGGTCATAGGACTATGAGACTGCGAGTTTTGTAAACGAGCAGATCTCCTGACTCCAATTCGTTTTCTGGAGTGGTCCAGTTTACTGGTCCTTGGCTTTAATGGAGCGTCGGCACCAGATAAACAGACCGGGGTCTGTGTTTCACCCGTTGGGAGAATTTTGTTTGAAAGCAGACCTGGATCAGCACAGAGAGGGAGGTCACGTGCTGTCTGATTACTGCTTGGACATTGCGTGTCCCTCATTAATAACAAAGGGGCAGCTGTAACGTGAGAACGTGGAGATGTTCCTTTTGGTTTGGAAGACTTAAGATTATTTGGTGATAAAGAGCCCAGTCCCCTTCGAAAAACAGTAAGAGAGATCTGATTCAACTCTGATTTGTTTCCATCCACAGTAGCCTGAACACAATTGCTGCTGTGAAGGTGTGAAGCTTGTAGCTGCCTGAAGGCATCTGATGTAGCCCCCCTTTGTTAGATGCTGTCGGCATGCCTCCCTGAGGTGCGGACACGTCACGTGATTGTCTGGTTAGTATATTGGCTGCCCCATCGTTCACAATGGAGCGAGCGCTTGAGCACGTGACCCTCCTCACCTGTCTCCGTGAGGGGTGTGGGAGGTGCTTGCAGACACCTCTGAGTCTGCTTAGTGCAGACGGATCAAAGGCACCCTGCTGGGGTTTATTGATTAGGCTAATACCCAATGGGCCGTGAGGGAGGGTGGAAAAATGGCCCCCTCCCTTCATGACGGCTGACAGGCCAGAGGGACCTGTGCTAAAGTTATTTGTGTGTTGGTGTTGTTTTTTTGTTTGTTTTTTTAGAGTCAATAAAACAGAGAAGAGCTGTTTCATGAACTTTATTCGTGCTTATGTGCAATGACGTACATGATTCTATGTCACTCACAGCAGAGAGAGCATGATTTGTGCATGCGGTAGATATACCAGCTTTTTGTACCATGTAACAAGTAAAGTCTGGACATGAAGGGATCATTCCCAGTACAACGTGGCCGGGTGATCATGTAATGTGGAAACGTGGACCTGGTTCATCAGGCACGTTTTTGTCTGAGTCCCGATTCGCCGAGGAGGCCCTGTGTTTGGTCGCCTCGCAGGAGACAAACCTATTTTTGCTCCATGCGTGCTCGGTGCGAGGTTGGCCAGGCGGGGGTCTCTGCCGGGGCTCTTCCTCGTATGCTGGCCGCTTTTGCGATGTGGCACGCATTGCCGAGTGGTGCCAAGACTGCGTAGGTCTGCTTACAGCAGACTCCCTTGGGGGAGCGAAGCTTCTCCGGGGAATGCCCACCCAGAGTGCTTCCACCTGTCTGCGTCTTTGGTCCAGCTTGGTCTGAATTCGCTCCAAAGCTTTACCAAATAATCCAGTCGGCTCTATCGAGTGGTGGAGAAAAGGCACCTTTTGTCCCTCAGGGAGATCCGTTAAAGTCATCCACAGGTGGCGAATCGCGATGACCACTTCCGCCATGCTTCTGCCTTGTGCAACAGCAGCTGTCCCCATCATATGGAGCACAAAGTCTGTTGCTCTGCGGGCTTCGTCCAGCAAGTCGGCGGCCGCCTGCTTGTCCGTTGTTACCTGCAGCTGCTGCAGCTTTTCCGCTAGGTAAGCCTGCATCAACGCGGACGCGTTCATGGCACGCGCCACAAGTCCCTGAGCTCTGTAGCACTTCTCGAGTAGAGACGCTGAAGCTCGACAAGCCTTGCTGGGGAGAGTTGGTTTTGTCCCGGATGACTTAGGAGCCAGGTGAGACGCTAGTGTGTCCTCAATCTGAGGCACGTTAGCTATTCCCACCTCATCCATCCCGTCTATGTCGAGGAACTGTGAGAGGGGAAGGAGCATGGGGGCTCTTGGTTGAGTCCAGGTGCGAGTTAGTTCTGTGAGGAAGTCCGGGAACACGGGCATCTTTGCCTCGTGGCGGCCTGCTGCTTCGAGTAAAAATAGTTTCCTGCCAGCCTCGTGACCTGTTGGCGAGGCGGAGGCTCTGGCCATGGGATGTGCAGCGCGTCCACTGCTCTGTGGCACAAATCGAACAGAGCAGGGATGGAAAAGTCAGTTTCTGGGAGCACAGGTACCAGGGTCTGGGAGAGATCTTCACCCTGATCCTCCAGTTCCACGTCCGCTTCCTCCGTTGAAAATTCGCCCAAGGCTGAAATCGAGATCTCGTCCTCGTTCATCATGCCACGGGTGTCAAACTCGACTGTTAGGTCCACCATAGGAGCCAGCACGTCAGGGCTGTCGCCCCATTCGACTCGTGTGCTGTCATGTAGAGCCATGTTCTCTAGCTCTGGCGTGGGAGTGAGGGGCTCCGTGGTGTCTGCGTCCGTTGGTGTCGCTGAATTGCACATGGCTTTGGCGACGAGGTCAACCCGATGCCGCAGCACCGCATCCAGCATGAGGCTGCAATGTGGGCAAAAGTTGGGCGCATCCAGTGCTGTTTTTGCGTGAAGCATTCCCAGGCAGACTGGACAGGCTTCGTGGGTGTCCGTTGCTGCGAGGGAGAAACCACATCCACTGGGACAGGCACGCAAAGTTGGGCTCGCCGTCCCGCTGGTTTTCCTTGGAAGTCTCGCCTTTCGCTTTCCTTTCTCCGGAGGCATGTCCGAGATAAGGCGAGCGAGTCCTTCCAGAATCTTTTTTCTTTTTCCTTGAAATGTCTCCTCCGTCGCGTCGCTTTCGCTGGCTAGCTCGCTAGGAGTTAGCGAAATAGCTTTTTTCTTGTGGCGTAGTTAGCGCCGTCGAGCGAAGCAATCTGTAGAGAGAGGAGAAGAAAATACTTCGGGGTTAAGAGAAATGTGCCGGACTAGCTTTCGCTAGTCCAGCAATACGCAGGAATAATTCTCTGTGCGCTCTGTGCAGGGAGCAAGCTCACCTCAAGTTGAGCGATGAAGCAACAGAGAAGTCCTGCGAAGAGGTAGTTCAGGTTTAGCGAGGTGAAGGGCAAAAAAGAGAAAGATGGAGGGGCGTCAGCCGCTTAAGTACACAGGGGGCAGGGCCCTTGGCGCGGCGGTGACGCCCTAGCCGTAAATGAGTGAGTATTTTCCTTCAGATAATTGCACGGGGGCGCAATTTCCATAGCAAGTATGTTGCACCGAGAGACCAGACTGAAAGGGAACTGTCCAGATGACCTGACTGACCATTATTGTATTTTGTATCTGGATGATTGAGTATGAACTTTAATGCTTTAAAAGAAAGTTACAGTACTTTTGAAACACAAGTGCCACCTTGTTCTTTTAAATTTTAATTCATGATTTATTACCATGCAGAAATATACTGGGAAAACTTACACGGTGCTGCTTTGACAAATACTCTGAAAACACAGTAATTTGTTGACGGCCCCTAAGCGAACCATCGCTCCTAGGCGGGACAGACTGAGAGCAGGCTGCCTGCATCGGCTCAAATGAGGAAGTCATACACAAATAACTAGTGCCATTCCGAAAACTATAATATGCTTTATGATTTGTTCTCTGTTCGACTGCCCCTAGTGGTCTGGAGCACTTCCGTTGTGGCTTTTCTATTTGCAGCTCGCTCTGTATTTGCAGGTCGTCCCCTTTTGGGAGCGCGACTTATCTTTTGCAGTGCGCCTCATCTGTTGGAGCGCTGTTTTCATTTTGATGCGTGTTTCAACTTTTGGAACGCTGTTGTTTTCATTTTGATGCGTGTTTCAACTTTTGGAACGCTGTTGTTTTCATTTTGATGCGTGTTTCAACTTTTGGAACGCTGTTTTCTTTTTGCAGCGTGCTGTTCTGTTTTTGCTGCGCGTTTGCACCCCTCGGCCACCGTACTTTTTATATATTTTTATACTACTATGCAAAAACTCAGGACAGTATTACACTTTTATTATTTCATTTTATGCTTATGTTCATTAAATGTTTAGTGTTTTAGTGTTGGTGTAAATTTTCATACTTTTATACTACTATGCAAAAACTCAGGACAGTGTTACACTTTTACTATTTTATGCTTATGTTTATTAAATGTTTCAGTGTTTTAGTGTTTAAATGGTTACTGTTGCACCGAGGGACTGAGAGAAACGCAATTTCAATCCTGATGTCCTGTACATATTGCAGTTCTGACAATAAAGTTGACTTTGACTTGACTTTGAATCTATAATGTCATTGAGCTAATGCTGGAAGCCCTAAAGGAAATATGTTTTGGATGTTGCTGTTTTAAATACATCATCAGAGGTAATAACTTAGAAAAGTCCAAATAAAGCTTTAGTTTCCTTCCTCTTGTTCTGCCTCCACACTGTAATTCTTACAGTTGTGTGACTTAGTTTATGAGTCACGCTTGCGTTGGCATTAATCAAAAATCAGAAAGTCAAAACAATGGAAGCCAGTGAAATACAAAGGTGAACGTGTCTGCCATGGAAACAAGCTCAAACCGTTCTACTACATGATGTTACGCTGCTAAAATTGTCTAAAATTACTGCTCTGCGATGTTTCTGTTGAATTTGTCTCGATCTGAGCCTTTCAGCTGAAATTGTCTCTGTCCTTGACAGAGGTCCAGTAACAGTGTTAAAGTGTTCCAGGAACAGGAACAGATCTGCTTCACTGTTACGATGGACCCCACCCACCCCCATTTGAACCATTCAAGGCACCTAAAGTGTCCTGTTTTGATCTCTGGGTTTTACACTTTTTTTTGTCTCCCTAATTTATAAAAGCTATTAGATGACCTCAGCATTGTGATCAACCATGTCCAGCTGCATTTAAAACACTGCTCTGCAAATGTGTGTACGCTAAAACTGTGCAGTCTGAACTCAGACAGTTTTAGACCCTGAGGGGGGTGTTAAACTCAGGTTAAAGAAGCATATTCTAAACTCTGCATTTTAGCCAAGTTTCTAGAAAAACTGATAAACTCTCAAATCAAAAATTATCTGGACTCATTTAACATCTTACCCCTCCATCAATCTGGTTTCAGGAAACAACACAGCACAACGACAGCTTCACTGAAGGTTCTTAATGACGTTGTGGAAGCATTGGATCCCAAGGATTATTGTGCCGCACTTTTCTTAGACCTGTCTAAAGCTTTTGACACAGTGGATCATAACATCTTGTGCCATAAGCTCTCAGAAATCGGTTTCTCAGATCACACCATTGGTTGGTTTTCTAACTATCTTTCCGATCGGAGGCAATGTGTTCAACATAATGGTACTTCTTCCAGTTATTTAACAGTTAAAAATGGTGTACCACAAGGCTCAGTCTTAGGACGAACCCTTTTTACAATCTACATAGGTAATGCAGGTTAGAGCATCCCTGATGCATCCTTACATTTCTATGCTGATGACAGTTGTTTATTGTCGAGCTAAAACAGTTGCTAAGGCTTTCCAGCTTTTGCAATCCACTTTTGACATCATCCAGTCAGATTGGTTCCGTCTCAGATTTGTCTTAAATGCTGATAAAACCAAAGGGATGCTTTTTTCAAACAGTAAGTCGGTCCCAGCAGTTCTTCCTCTGATTTTATCCTCAAATGGTGTCCCTATTGAGTTTTTTGATTCCTATAAATATTTGGGTAACCTGGTCGATTCGCATATCTCTTTTAAACTCCATGTGAAAAACCTAGTAAAGAAACTGAATGTTAAATTGGGATTCTTTTTCAGAAACAGATCATGTCTAACACTGAATGCTAGGAAATGCCTTGTATCTGTTACTTTCCTTCCCTCCATTGATTACGGTGACATTATCTATATGAATGCTCCTACAAGCACCCTGCAGATGTTGGATGCTGTCTATCATGGTGCACTAAGATTCATAACTGGC
Organism: Garcialebias charrua; assembly: GCA_038048925.1. NCBI lineage: Eukaryota > Metazoa > Chordata > Actinopteri > Cyprinodontiformes > Rivulidae > Garcialebias > Garcialebias charrua. The sequence continues at coordinate 41,202 of JBBPBX010000910.1, read as the reverse complement.
TGTGATTATCATACCCACCACTGCACCCTGTATTCACTGGTTAACTGGACATCATTAACCTCACGCAGACTCTTACATTGGTACATTTTCATCTTTAAATCACTTCTTGGTCTGCTGCCTTCATACATCTCCTCCTACATGTCTCTGCGTGAGTGCAGCTACAGTGTGTGCTCTCACATACCATACCATACCATACCATTTTATTTATAAAGCACTTTCAACAGGAACAAGTCCACACCAAAGTGCTGAACAAACAAACACGTAACAGGCAACACAGACAGTGAAGTACAAAACGAAAAACATAAAAACATTGCAGATCATCAGGACATGATTACTTGTAGTGTTCCATCAGTGAGAACTGAACTTGGCAAAAGGGCCTTCTCCGTTCCTGCTTCTTGAAATATCTTACAAAAAGATCTGAAGCTCTCTGCCTTGAATCTGTTGGAATCCTGTCAAAAACCTGGAGGTTATGCACCAATGCATCAATGTTCCCTGAAGGAAGGGAACAAGGTGCAACATAAGTATGGGAATTGTGCCCCCACGCAGTTCACCTGAAGCATTACAGTCACGCCTTTTAAGGCAAGTGAGCATCCAGCATCGTATAAAGGACGCTGCACACCTCACGTTCGTCCTTTGCAAGCACTTCACCGAGCTTGGGCATTGGAGGGGCCAACATGTGTTGCACCTTGTTCCCTTCCTTCAGGGAACATTGGTTATGGTGCACAACCTCCAGTTCTCTATCTGTCAGTTCACTGTAGTGCAACATAAGTATGGGGACTTACAATCACTTCCTGGAAATGCATGCTCTTTGAGGACTTTAGCCTAAACAGACAGGCGTTAACACGTTCAATTCTCCTTTGTAGAGAGCACAGGCTGTGTGACGTCACGTGTTGTGAAATCCAGGCTGTAGTGTTTTATAAACGTGTTAGGAGATGCCCAGTTAGTAGCTGCACAGATGTCTGCTACTGAAACACCCTGAAATAAGGCCCACAAAGTGGCTAGGCCTCGAGTTGAGTGAGCATGTACCCCACTGGGTACTTGTTGACCTTTGCTGCTGTATGCTCTAGAAATGGCCTCTGTCACCCAGTGGGAGAGGCCCTGTTTTCACAAGGCTCTGCCTGATACAGGCTTAGCAAAGCATACAAACCACTGGTTTGTTTTGCGCCAACTGCTAGTTCTCACCATATAAGTGCTCAGGGCCCGTACAGGGTAGAGCGCATTAAATCGCCTCTGTTCTGCATTCAGAACAGGAGGAGGAGGAAAGGCTGACAGTTCAAAGCCTAGACTTTTGTAGTTTAAAGTTGAGACTTTAGGCACATATGCAGGGTTTGGGTGTAGGGTGACCTTTGACCCATCCTGAGCTAACTGAGTGCACAGGTGATGGACTGATAGTGCATGCAGGTAACCCACATGCTTCACCGAACACAGAGCTAAGAGCAGGGCAGTCTTGTAAGACAACAGATCAATCTTAATGCTCTGTACTGGCTCGAATGGTGGTCCACAGAGAGCGTCCAGCACGAGTGTCAGGTCCCACTGTGGGGCTAAAACTCTACTTGGAGGCCTTTTTCCCAACACGCCCTTCATGAACCAGATCATGAGAGGGTGGACACCGGGTGATTTACTCCTCCCCCCCATCCCTCATGGCACGCTGAAACAACGGATAAAAATACTTCAATAGTGGAAAATGAGTGGCCTTTCTCCAACAGGTCATGCAGAAAAGTGAGAAGCTGAGCTATATTACAGGAATATGGGATAATATTCCTCTCTAGACACCAAAGCTCAAAAACATGCCATTTACTTATCTAAAGCGTTTGAGTTGACTCTGCACGTGCACCCTGTATTGTATTAACCACATTACAGGTCAATCCAGAGGCTAACAGTCTGTTTCTTTTGGGGACCAGACCCATAATTGCCAAAGACCTAGGCGTGGGTGCCATACCTGCCTGTGGACCTGTGACAGGAGGTCTCTGTGTGCAGGAAGCTGCCACGGTGTTCCTGCTAACAGTGAAATCACTTCTGCAAACCAGGCCTTTTTGGGCCACTTTGGGGCAACCAGAATCAGTGAGAGGGCCCCCCTATGCACACGCTCCAGTGTGGCCTAGATCAAAGCAACACTGGAATGGGGGCGTGAGCTGGGCTTATTGTTGACATAATCACCCCAGAGAAGGGTGCTGGCCGAGAGTTCAGTTGTTTCAGGTGAAGTGGGTTTGTGACACCATCCTCCCTGTTTAACTGAGGGCTTGTTTTGCCCTCTAATGGACAGATGTTTAATGGAAGTGAGGGGTCTGTCTGAGACAGATCGCCCTCTGCCCTCCTGTGTGGGCTCACTAGGCCCCTTGGTGGACAGAGTCTTATTAGAGGGGGCTGACCATCTGTGTGAGACGGTACCCTTACCTCTTTATTGACTCTGGTTTTGTTAAAAAAATTATGGGGTTTTCCCTTTAATGCTGAGTCGTGACACAAAACATTTTGGGCATCGTGAGTCTTTATTTGTCGTGTCCAAAAAATAATTTTTCTTTATTACACAAACATCTGAGTGTTTTTCGTGTGAGATTAAACATTCTGGACCAGTTAATCGGGGTTTCTTTAACATATATACTGGTGGCAAAAAGTTCAGCTTTTCTTTTTCCCGATGGGTAAAAACACCTGTAATGATACAGGAGCAGCTCTGAAATCAGGCTGACTTCTGTTTTCTTTCTCGCACCGCCTTCACGATTTGGTTCCGGTGGAGTATGCAGACCCAGAGTGCAGGTAGAACAGGACTCAGAGACGAATAGTGTAAAAATAATAAACACTTTAATAAAGAAAACAAAAAGCTGATGGTGTAGCCTTACAAAACAATGTGGAAGTGATGAATGACTCCTCCAGACATCAGGTAGAAATGACTATGACCCGGCGAGGAACAAATGAAATGAGAGGGCTTTTATACTATGAAGGAGAGCGATTAAATCAGTGCCGCTTGGCAGATGGCTGATGACAACAGGTGAAAGTGATCAGTGATGCAGACTGGAACTGAGGAGTGAGTGAAAACAGAAAAAAAGCATGACAGGCGCAGAGCCTGACAGAACCCCCCCTCAAGGGTGGCACCCGACACTCCTAAGATGGGCCCCCCACAAGAACAAGGGCGGGCGGAGGGAAACAAAAGGCAGGACGGCGGGCCAACAACAGCCAGATCCGGAGGACGTCTAGGAGGTTGCCCATCACAGTCAGCCAGATCCGGAGGACGTCCAGGAGGTCACCTATCACCCTCAGCCAGATCCAGGGGACATCCAGGAGGTCGTCCATCGTGTGGCACCACGTCAGGCAGGCGACCAGAGTATCGTCCAGCAACGGCAGGAAACACAACCCCAAGGTCGGGGACGTTGGCGGCTAGAACACCACTGTCGACGTCGGCCAGAACACCTTCTTTGTCGGCCGGTAAACCCCTTTCATCGGCCGTTAAACCTCTTTCATCGGCCGGTAAACGTCTTTCGTCAGCCGGTAAACCTCTTTCGTCGGCCGGTAAACCTCTTTCGTCGGCTGGAACACTGTCTCCGTCAGCCGGTACACTGTCTCCTTTGGCCGGAACACTGTCTCCGTCGGCCGGTACACTGTCTCAGTCGGCCAGAACACTGTCTCCGTCGGCCGGTACAGTGTCTTTGTCGGCCGGAACACTGTCTCAGTCGTCGTCAGGCGCTAAGGCGGGCGATGAGACGCCGTCGGGCGCAGAGACAAGTGATGAGACGTCGTCGGGCGTCGAGGCGGGCGATGAGACGTCGTCGGGCACCAAGGCGAGCGATGAGACGTCGTCGGGCGCCGAGGCGTGCAATGAGATGTCGTCGGGTGCCGAGGCGGGTGATGAGACGTCGTCTGCTTTGTCGAGCGGCGTCGCCTGTTTCGTCGAGCGGCGGGACGTCGTCTGCTTCGTCGAGTAGCGGGACGTCGTCTGCTTCGTCGAGCGGCGGGACGTCGTCTGCTTCGTCGAGCGGCGGGACGTCGTCTGCTTCATCGAGCGGCGAGACGTCTGCGGCGCTGGGACCCTCGTCGTCGGGACCCACGTCGTCGGAACCCTATGAGACGTTGTTGGGGCCCTCTTCGTTAGAACCCTCTGAGGCGTCTTTAGGTGGCGAAGAGGAGCCTGCAGCCGACAAGGCCGGCGTGGGGTCTGCAGCCGACGAGTCGTGGTCTGCAGTTGATGGTTCTGTGTCTTCTGCGGCTGGCCCCAGATCTCCTGCGGCAGGGAGGACCTTAGCAGGAACGAGGACCCCTGGTGTAGTACGGACCCCTGAAGAAGAGTCGAGGGCCTCCGGTTGGATGAGGACCACTGATAGAGCAGTGAGGACCTCAGGACCCAAGACCACCTCGGGGACAGTGTCTGTGGAGAGAAAAAGCAACACTGCTTCCAATGGACCCGGTCGGTCGGTAGCTGGCACAGGTTTCAGTCTGGGTGCTGGCACAGGTCTCAGTCTGGACGCTGGCACAGGTCTCAGTCTGGGCGCTGGCACAGGTCTCAGTCTAGGCTCTAGCATGAGAACTGGATCTGGTGCAGCTTGATCTGAGGAGCTGAGGGTTGCAACATCTGGTGAACTCAGCTGTGAAGCAGATGGTGTGCGGCGAGGCCCCCGTGGCTGAGCAGCAGGAGTGGAACCAGTCCAGGAGGTGCTGGTATGTGAAGCTGCTGCTGAGCTGCCAGGTGAGAAGGTGCTGGCAGTCAAAGCTGCTGTTGAGCTCAGATGTTCAGCTGTGGGTGGAAAGCTGCAGCTGTCTGTGAGCTCTGACGTTCAGCTGTTGGTGAGCTCAGATGTTCAGCTGTTGGTGAACTCAGACGTTCAGCTGTTGGTGAACTCAAACGTTCAGCTTCTGGTGGGCTCAGAGGAGAATTTGATGAAGATAGGAAGCTGTGATCAGTAGGTGGTGAGTTGGGAGGCAGTGAGCTCCGACATTCAGCTGTGGGTGAGCTCAGAGGAGAATTTGATGAAGATGGGAAGCTGTGATCAGCAGGTGGTGAGTTGGGAGACGGACCTGGCTGAACGCGAGCGAGCAGCAGTGAGCGTAACACACACCTCTCCTTCCACACCTGTTCGAACAGCTGCCACGCCCGGCGAGTCGTCTTCGTTATCAGTTCCAGTGTATGAGGAAATTATTTCCTCTGCTGCAATCAATCTGCTCCACCAATCACTGGAGCTGCAGACGTCCTCCCCCTTCACGGCAGGTACGCAGGGGCGTGTGACTTCTACGCTCCCAGCAACAGGAGCGCATGGGCACGCAGCCTCCTCCGTCAGCACCAGTCTCCTCTCAGTCCTGTCAGAAACGATGTCAGCCCGCCCGGCACATGGGCTGACACCTTCCCCACCCCCCTTTTAAAATTTCCCAGGCTTTTCTGACAGCCGGCAAGGAGAGTTTGACGGTGGGTGGGACTAAAACCCGGAAATGTCCACTCGTTCAGTCCGGCGGTGACGTGGACTGAGGGCCGGTATTGGATCCATCCAAAAAAACCTCTGGTTCCGAGTCCTTGTCCGAGTCGGACCACATTGATCGGAGTGTTGGAGCGGAGGGGGGAGACGGCCAAAGAGCTGCGCGGCCGCCTCTGAGCTTCCTCCGTTCTTCCTCTTCGACCAGAAGCGGAGATGAGAGGATCTCCACCTCTGGGCTGTGGTCCCCCCAGCTGGCTTCTGCACAAAACCCGTACATGTGAAAGACTGTCGGCTCGTCCTGACCTGGGGCCACGTCCGTCAGTCGCTGAGCGGGTCGGCTGTTCCACCTGCGGGTCTTGCGATTTCGTGGCCGGGTCATACTGTCACGATTTGGTTCCGGTGGAGTACGCAGACCCAGAGTGCAGGCAGAACAGGACTCGGAGAGGAATAGTGTAAAAATAATAAAACGCTTTAATAAAGAAAACAAAAAGCTGATGGTGCAACCTTACAAAACAATGTGGATGTGATGAATGACTCCTCCAGACATCAGGTAGAAATGACTATGACCCGGCGAGGAACAAATGAAATGAGAGGGCTTTTATACTATGAGAAAGAGCGAGTAAATCAGTGCCGCTTTGCAGGTGGCTGATGACAACAGGTGAAAGTGATAAGGGATGCAGACTGGAACTGAGGAGTGAGTGAAAACAGAAAAAAAAAACATGACAGGCGCAGAGCCTGACACCGCCGAAGAAGTTCTGGGCTGACCCGCCTGGCGTGGGACAAACCTGTGCTTTGATATTGTTTTTATTACATAAACAGGGAAAACCTGTTTTTGTGTTCTTAACAAAACATATATGACCATTCAGCCGGGGTCTCTTGGACACCGAAGTGGTTTGAATATGTGTGGCTTTCCTTTTCCCAGTGGGTGGAAATGCTCTGATCGGTGAGGATGTTGGTCACCGGAGTCACTGTGCGACAACTGCCTCAGCCGTGCTTTAACCCGGAGCGATTGCTGCTGTGCCCGACAGGCAGACAGAGAGTCTTCCATCCTGTGGGCCTCTTCCAGCGGCTCTGCCGTCTTCTCCTTCGAGTTGGTGGCCTCTTGCTGCTTCTCTGCCTGGTACGCCTGCAGCATCGAGGCCGTGTTGAACGTGCGGGCCGCAAGGCTGGTAGATATTTTCCAGCTGCACTGCTGAAAACAACATTGTTTGCTAGGTAGTGTGGGCTTGGTGGCTAAGGTTTTGGGTTTGAGACAGACCCTCCGGCTCCCGGCTCTCCAAGTCCAGGAACTGGGAGAGGGGAAGGGACATTAGCTGCTCTGGGTGCCGACCCTGACCACGTGAGCTCAGTTAAAAAATCTGGGAACACCGGCATGTCGTGCCTCACTGAGGTTTTTTGCCTCGGGAGGAATAATTTCCCGCCAACCTTGACTGTTGTTGTGGGGGGTACAGGCCATGGCGCCCTGAGAGACTTGGCCGCTCTGCTGCGCAGGCCAAGCAGAGTGGGACAATTTGCTTCGACAGGCACCGCTGCAGCTTATTGTGAAAATTCCTCTGCTCCCTCTTCAACGCCTTGCTCAGTCGTCCGAGATTTCGCCAGGGTCAGTTGTTAGCTTTTCTTTTGTTTGGAGGAGATTCCATCTGCTCGCCCTTGTCCAATCTATCGGGGTTCCTTGAACTCCGACGTGGTAAATGTCTGAGAGCTTTCCTTTAGCCCTGTGGATGGATAAGCTCTCAGCATCCCGGTGTCTTTCGTTTCGTCTGACTCCAACCCCGTCAAATGTCTGAAAGCCTCAGACAGTAGTGGGTCGTTCGTTGTTGTTGTGGGCGTAGAGAAACTACCAGTTAGCAGAGCTAAACAGGTAATAAGCAGAAAATTCTCCTCTTGGACTGTGCTGTTCAAAGAACCTCCTCGTTAGCAGTGGCTAAACAGGGAGGTACTCATGGGCCAGTTAGCGGGGCTAAACGGGCCGTTGAGTAGCGACAGCAATTGGTCGACAAACTTAGTTAGCAAGCTGTGGGATGAACCATCGTCGATTCGGCTACACAGGTTAGCGAAACAATGACAGAAAATGAGAAGGTTAGTTAGCAAGCTAGATTAAGCAGTTTTCACATACCTTACAATGAAGTCCTTCGTCGTCCGCTTGTTAGCAATGCTAATCGTGTTAGCAGCGCTAGGCAAGCTCAACATCATCCTCGCGCTGTTCGTGGGAGCCCCCAGTTAGCCGAGCTAAACGTGGGGAGCTAGCCAGTTAGCAGCGCTAATCGAGTAAAATGAAGCTCTTCGTCATCCACTCGTTAGCAGCGCTAACAAGCTAAATGTCATCCTTGCGCTGTCCATGAGAGCTCCCAGTTAGCCGAGCTAACGTGGGGAGCTAGCCAGTTAGCAGCGCTAACAGGCTTGAAACAGCGATCTTCAAGTTAACAGCGCTAAGCATGAGGAAGCACTCAGTTAGCAGCAGGGCTAAACAGAGCTCCGCGGATGAAATCCCTCGTAGTGGTGCCCTGGGTAGGGAGCAGGCTCACATCCAGTCGGGCAGTTCAGCCAGTACAAGGTCTGCAATGTTCGAGGTGAAGCGAGGTGAAGTGCAATAAGAGGACGGACGTGAGGCATGCAGCGTCCTTTATACCAGGGGGGCGGGGCCCCCTGGTGACGCTGGATGCTCACTTGCCTTAAAAGGCGTGATTGTAATGCTTCAGGTGAACCGCGCAGGGGTGCAATTCCCATACTTATGTTGCACCGCACTGAACGGACTGATAGGGAACAATGCAGACATGTTCCTGTTTATGATTTTCTATAGCTACCTTATAATATGTCTGTTTTGATACTTTGATATCTTTGTTTTAACTTGTTAAAAAAAAATCTGTATTTCTCTCTTATGTTTGTCTATAGTTGGACAAGGAAGTTCAAGGAAATTCTACTGTTGTTGTTGTTGTCATCATTCTTTAGTTTGTAGACAGGTCTTTGTTGTAAATGAGTCCTCGAGGCTCAATGAGATTAACCTGCCTAAATAAAGGTTGAATGAAAAAATGTTTAGTAAATAATTTTATTCAGTTTGTCTCTTTAATGCAATGGAAATACTTGTGTAACATAAAAACTCAAGACCTGTTCTTTAATAGGGTTAATACAATTTTTGTATTTTAATCGTGGGCTATTTTTCATTCTAGACACACTTAATTAACAAAATATTTAATTTCAACTTCCAAAAATTACAGTTTTGAGAAAATTATCAATGTAAAAAAAACACTTTAAAACTTTACCTATTCACATGATGATCATAGTAAATGTATTACCACTTCTTCAAAAATATTACTGAAAACTCTTTACATAAAACTGAACAGAATCATAGCTGCAGTAGTCATACTAGGTGACAGGGCTTCATTTATAAACTGATCAATGATGGAACGCAAATAACAGGTGGGCTGGTGGGGGGTCAGGCGGTCCTCCCCCAGACATTTTTGAATAAAGTAGATGTGATTTCCTGCCCTTTGGTGTATTTTAATGGGTTGTTAAATATATTTGTGCCCTTATATATATGTATATATATAATATATATATATAATATATATATATATAATATATATATATATAATATATATATATAATATATATATATATAATATATATATAATATATATATATAATATATATATATAATATATATAATATATATAATATATATATATATATGTGTGCACTTAAAAGGCTCCAATTAATTAAGAACTTTGTTTGTTTTATAAATTTAATAGACCATCTATAATGTCCATATTTTTAACACAATTTCCAGTTTANGTGCACTTAAAGTTTGCTTGTGCTTATATAGTATAAAAAGAAAAAGCAAATCCTGGGGGTCCGGGGACTCCAGTTTGAGAACCACTGGCTTAGAGTATTATTTTAAAAAAAAGGTCCCAATATATTGTTGGTTTAATAAAAAAAAATATTTATGTTGAAATGTTTCACCCTACATTGGCACCCTTAAAGTTCTTTAAAATGTTCAAATTATTTAGATTATTATTTATTTTTACAGTCAAATTACAGTATTCAAATTTCGTTGCATGTTATTAAAAAACAAACTTGAAAACGAGGATGTATTAGGGATCATTTACACAGAAAGCTGCACGTCCATGTTTTGCAAATAACATATAGAATAAAACGCATACTTTACTCTCCTGTCCTTTAAATCTCAAATATAAACAGCCAATTAAGCTTCAGGGATCAGAACAATATGGTAGCAGGACTTCTCCCTGTAATCACCACAGTGAGGTCTCCAACCTGCACACATTGATCCTGTATTGATCTGTGTTTGAGAAACTCCAGTTCAGCCCCGACCTCCTCTATTCTCACTCCCCACGTTCACTCGATATTCTGACTGAAGGACAGCAACTGGACGGTCGAAATCTGCACCGCACATAGAGACAACAAAAAAAGAGAGACCAAATAAAAAAGAAGAAAAAAAAAGGAAAGAAACACAAGATGATTGGTTTAGTTTGGAGTCTGCTGCAGAGTAATACTAATCTTGGATAAATGTACCCTCTTTACCATGCAGCAGTGTGCGCTTGAGATTCATCTTTGCTTTCATAAAAGGGAAAGAAGGAGGGGCAATCGTACATGCTTCAATCATTTATGAAGACCTCTCTTTACTGTTTATTCAGGCTGGTAGAAGACATGTCAAATATGCTTAGTTTGTCTTTATAGTGCTGTTAGGCTGCTCTTGTTGTGACAGAATAAGGCTACACTTTTTTATACTCCATCCTAAAACATCAGAAGCTCTTTGAATTGCTTGTGCTGCCAGTAAAAAGATGAATTGGGTGTTGTTGTTGTCAGTAAAAAAAAAGAAAAAAAAAGAAAGTAAAACCATGTGTCAATTCTGTCACAATCTTTGAAACTAAATTGTTTACTGTGCCTCTTGAATGGCCTGATCAAACTTTTATTAGCTTGGCTGCATCATGCTAAAATGACTTGACGTCAGCAAAATGTTGCAGGGGGCATTCAATTACTTTCAAAGTTTTATGAGGAAAGATGAGCCTCCGGGTGCCACAGTTAATTTTTAACATTTATTTAGACACCATTCTTTATTTATAATTGAATGCAAGTTTCCGGTTTTGAGAACTGTCTAGAAGTAACAATGACAAAGTTCACTTTGCGGGGTGAATGCCTGGCACCTGGCCATGCAAATAAAAAAGTTTCATTTTTCAGCTAAACATATTTTATAGGACTTTAAAAGTATTACTTAAAAGTCAGCCACCTACAATTTATTTTTTTAATACAAATGTATTCATTTTAAAATACAACACAAAACAATCCCATACACGAGACGAATACAATATAAAATATAAAATGAAGGGTAGCAGAAGGAAAAAAAATCTGATCATATCTGCCCTCTTATTCAAACAATCAATTCAAACAACAACCATCTACAAGTAACAGAACAAAAAAAAGAACAACTACTGTAAATGTTTTAATATTAAACATGAATATTAGGGTACATAATTATATAGCAGCATATATAACATTATAGACAGTATGTCTGACACACGTATGAGAAACAAAAAGCAAGGACGCCCTTAAAGTTTGCTTGCTGCCGTTGTATCATGTAATAGGTAAACGGGGCTATAATGACAAATTCTAAAATGTTTGACAAAAACAACTGGGCTTTATTTATTATACTTTACTTTATACTTTATTGATATTTCTTCAACTTTTTTGAATTCACCATCTCCTGGATGACTGAGAATCTTCACCCAATCGGCTTACCATATTACCTCAACCTTCATTCTGCTCGCTGCTTGGAGAAAGTCAAACCAGCTGCACCGCCCTGGCAAAATGCAGCTAATTTGAGCATTAAAGTGCATTTATTAAGTAAAAGTTCAACTGAGACACAACTTTACTATAATTTCGAGCAAACAATCATTTAGGTGTTTTTCTTGTAAAATTTCCAAGAAACAAGCCACATTCCTCCATTCTGATTACCTCCTTCTGTGTACTTCCGGAGCGCTGAGGCGGCAAAACTATTTTTAAAATCAGCTGATTTGACCATTTATTAGGAAACATTAGAATGAGGCACATTTAATACAATTTCAAGCAAACAAACAATTGTTTTGAGACGTTTACCTTGCTAAATTTGCACAGCGACTCGTCACGTGCATGCGTTTACTTTCACGTATTGGGTTTTGAAATACATCTGATTTGACCATTAAAGTTAATTTACTAAGCAAACATTAGACTGAGACACACCTTTACTATCATTTCGAGCAAACAAATAATTGTTTTTAAGTGCTAATCTTGTTAATCTTATTAAAGTCCTCCTGTGCACACCACCGTGCATGTCATTTGGCAGCCAATCAATTTTTGCTACAACACTGGCCCACATTCCCGGGTTGTCAGCGGTGACGCATAGATGTGACGTAAACAGCAAAGCAATATATTTGTGGATTTTTCCACTTTATTAAAAAAAATATGGACTGTTGAAACTTATAGGGCAGAGTAACGGTTACGGCAAAAAATACGGTATTTTGACACTAAAAGTTGAACAGTTGTAGACACACATCCAATAATCCATCCATCCATCCATCATCTGTACCAGCTTCTTCCTTTACAGGTCGCCGGGACATCCAATGCTTTCTTCATTAAAGTTTCATCTTGTTTTTGCTTTAGAAAATCTGTGTTCAACAGAGGCTCCATCATTCACCAGTGTTGAGTTTTCAAACCAAAACATTCGCATTTGAATATCTCGCTCATTTGCAGACATGCCTATTTTCAATCAGTCAGAGTGTGCTGGCAGCTTTTCTGCCTCATTAAGGCCAACAGTCGTCCCATACGCAGGCTAATTAAGGTGTCAAAGCAGGCAGCATTGTTTCATGTTGACACAGTAACACACATGAAACCTGATGGGAACTCTAATCGTCTCTTCTTTGAATGTTTATCTTTTTAATCTTTTTTCAATGAATTCACTTTTTTGTTTATTTTATTTAACATACTACTTGCTCTTTATTAGTAGAAATATTTTATGTGAATGGATATGAAAACTAGCTGCTTGTCATTTGCTTGATAAAGATGGACTCGTGAAAAAACTGTACTATAAATAGCTAGCGGAAGAAATACTTTTATGTATGTCAAGGTGAATGCAGAAATACACCAGTATCTGTTTTAATCAGATAATTTCACAACTTAACCTGAAGAAAAATAAACATATGTATGTTTATGTTTAATAGAATCAGAAACCATGAAGAAGCAGGAGTTAGAGAACATTTATTAATTTCACAATACCCCCTGCATCAAAGCCACTCCAGTAAGTTCCTATTTGCTGTCTGGAGGGTATGAGGACGTTCACCAGTGAGAACAATGTATTTGTTAGATTTCGCCAAACAACCAAAGTGTGAAAAATGCTGCTGATAATGGGGAATTTACTTGTCCTTTTCCACACACGATAAAATTATCTCTGGCTGCAGAAAACACACGGCATAGGATGATTGAGTGTGACAGGAGAGAGCTTTTTGAAGCTTAAAATTACAGATACAGGATAGTGGTGACTGGTGAGTCTTTAAATATATTTTAATGCTTTCTTAGGTACTCCAGATAAATTTGCAATGCATATTAATGGAAGTATTTAATGACTTTTTCTGAGTGGTATTTTACCTTTAAGTAATTGTCTAATCAGACAGGTGCTGTAAAGATGGTTGACAAACTGGCATAATTACTTCCAGTGTTTAATTTAATAATCTGTTTTGAGTCCTTCAAGTCCCACTGCTGCTAATTTTTAAATAGCATATGTTGAGGTAGACCAAATATTTGTCTTTTAGCATTTTTCCTGAATGGCAGTGTGAGGTTTCATCTAAATACCCAGGACTGAAAAGTACAACTCAAAGACACAATAAAACAGTGTTTCTTTACAACATGAATAAAGTAAAACATTTGAACTGCAACCTGGGTGGAAGGGACTGGAACCCTGGAGAGCAAGGACAACAGTTAATGTGGTGATTGTCACGGTGGTGCGGTGTGTGGTTGATGAGTCCCGTGGTGCAGACAGGTAGACTTCAGAGGCACGAGTAAAACCAAAATACTTTAATAAGATGAAAACAAAACAACTGACGAGGCAGTTACAAAACTATACGGACGCTCTACAGTGGCTGAGTACTAAACACTAAACACTAAACACTAAACCCAAACAGGAAGACGAGATGTACTCACAGACCAAGGAGCTGGGGAACGACACACCAGGGTAACAGGGACAATGACCCGACAATGAGACACACATGACTGCTGACTAATATACACGCCTTAATTAACGATAAACACAAACACCTGTGACGCTGAGCTGACAGAACAACAGAGGAACAGACAGGGTGTAAGGAGGGGACGGAGCCAATCCTTACAGTACCCCCCCCTCAAAGACGCCCCCCGGCGTCCCAAAAGAACACCCCAAAAAAAAAAACAGGGCGGGCAGAGGGAGGAACCGCAAGGACGGCGGGCAAAACACAAGGACAACAAACCAAAAACCGACAGGAACAGGGCCTGGGACAATTGCTAAACACAAAAAGCTAAACCTAGACAAATGCTAAACACAAAAAGCTAAACCTAGACAAATGCTAAACACAAAAAGCTAAACCTAGACAAATGCTAAACACAAAAAGCTAAACCTAGAAACCAATAAGCGCCCAAACAATCGAGACCAGGACGTCGACCCCGGGCAAGGACCCCTCAGGTGGGCGACCGGGAGAGCGTCCACCGCGCAGTACCCCTTCTGGTGGACGACCATGAGGCAAGCCATAACGCAGAGACACCTCAGGCGGGCGTCCCGGGGGCCATCCGTCGAGCAGGAGCTTCCGTCGAAGACGAGGCCTCAGGACGGTCGAAGACGAGGGTGGGACCCTCCAGGGCCCACCCAGAATAGGAGCCCCCTCATGCGGCGCAGCGGCGCCAAGCGTAGAGACGTCTCCAGGCGTAGACCCCTCGAGACAGGATACGTGAGGGGGTCCCTCCAAGGACCCCTCGAGACAGGATACGTGAGGGGGTCTCTCCTGAGACCCCTCTGGACAGCAGTGAGGGGGTCTCTCCTCCCCTCTGGACAGCAGTGAGGGGGTCTCTCCTGAGACCCCTCTGGACAGCAGTGAGGGGGTCTCTCCTGAGACCCCTCCGGACAGCAGTGAGGGGGTCTCTCCTGAGACCCCTCCGGACAGCAGACGTGAGGGGGTCTCTCCTGAGACCCCTCTGGACAGCAGACGTGAGGGGGTCTCTCCTGAGACCCCTCTGGACAGCAGTAGACGTGAGGGGGTCTCTCCTGAGACCCCTCTGGACAGCAGTAGACGTGAGGGGGTCTCTCCTGAGACCCCTCTGGACAGCAGTAGACGTGAGGGGGTCTCTCCTGAGACCCCTCTGGACAGCAGTAGACGTGAGGGGGTCTCTCCTGAGACCCCTCTGGACAGCAGTAGACGTGAGGGGGTCTCTCCTGAGACCCCTCTGGACAGCAGTAGACGTGAGGGGGTCTCTCCTGAGACCCCTCTGGACAGGATACGTGACCCTCCATCGACGTGGAGGCGTCAGCGACGAGTGGACCCTCCATGGATGTGGAGGCGTCTGCGGTGAGTGGACCCTCCATGGATGTGGAGGCGTCTGCGGTGAGTGGACCCTCCATGGATGTGGAGGCGTCTGCGATGAGTGGACCCTCCATGGATGTGGAGGCGTCTGCGAGGAGTGGACCCTCCATGGATGTGGAGGCGTCTGCGAGGAGTGGACCCTCCATGGATGTGGAGGCGTCCGTCGCGCTGGGACCCTCTGGAGACGGCGAGGGACCCTCTGGAGACGGTGTAGATGCAACGCCCTCAGTTGGTGATGTAGCGCCCTCTGTAGGCGATGCAGGAGCAGCTGCTTCAGGCAGAACAGCGCCCTCTGTAGGCGATGCAGGAGCAGCTGCTTCAGGCAGAACAGCGCCCTCTGTAGGCGATGCAGGAGCAGCTGCTTCAGGCAGAACAGCGCCCTCTGTAGGCGATGCAGGAGCAGCTGCTTCAGGCAGAACAGCGCCCTCTGTAGGCGATGCAGGAGCAGCTGCTTCAGGCAGAACAGCACCCCCTGGTGCTTCAGACAAAACAGCACCCCCTGTAGGTGCTTCAGACAGAACAGCACCCCCTGTAGGTGCTTCAGGCAGGACAGCACCCCCTGTAGGTGCTTCAGGCAGGACAGCACCCCCTGGTGCTTCAGGCAGAACAGCACCCTCTGTAGGTGCCTTGGGAGCAGCGCCCTCCATCTTGGCTTTACTCTCCTCCTGCCCCATCTTAGCCAAAGTCAGGATCTGAATGAAACCTGAGTCAATCACAGAACAGGGACTGTTAACAATGATGTCTACTATAATGGAGTATGTCTTATATTTGTAACGAGGGTCAGGTTTATTGACAGCAGCATGAAACAGTCGTTTTATCTGCTGGAAAATTAGATTGGCCTCCTCAGATCTCCGTCCCACAGCGACCCCTGTGGTCGAGGTGGGATCTCCTTCAGTGTGTCCTGCAGGCTCTTCCTGTGAGAGTCCTGCATGAGTAGCGACCCCTGTGGTCGAAGTGTGAACAGGCTGCTCCCTTTGTGAAGGAGTCCTGTCAGACTGCTTTCCTTCAGCTGTGTCAGCAGTGTGGCGTGCAGGAGTCTCCGTGACTCCTGCAGACATGGTGTGAGGGAACACATACCCCCCCTCCAAAGAACGTCTCCCCCGAGACGTCACAGTGCATGGACGTGGGTACCCCTCCCCCTTTGAAACGCCCGCCGGCTCCACAGACAGCGTGGGAGGATTACGGGGGAGAGCAGGCTGAAAACCGGAAGTGCGCGGCTTCGCTGGTCGCCGCCTTCTCCTGCGGCCTCGTGTCTCTGGAACTGGAAACGGCAGGAGCCCTCCCGGGTCTGGGTCCGAATCCGAACCGTCGTCGGACACATCCCACAACGAGATGGCTCGTGCAGGAGCGAAGGTGAACCGGTCGGAGCAGCCGCCCCGACGCTCCCTCGCTCGCTCTGCTATCAGCATTGGTGATGGAAGCTGCTCTGGTTCGGACCTGTTGCTGCTCCAAACGGGCTCGGTTCGAAACCCGCCAACTCTGATGGCTGCAGCCTCCTTCCGAGCAGACATCTTCAGCCTCTAGGTGAGTCTATGTTACCTGTCCGCGGGACTCAAAATGGTCGGGTCATTCTGTCACGGTGGTGCGGTGTGTGGTTGATGAGTCCCGTGGTGCAGACAGGTAGACTTCAGAGGCACGAGTAAAACCAAAATACTTTAATAAGATGAAAACAAAACAACTGACGAGGCAGTTACAAAACTATACGGACGCTCTACAGTGGCTGAGTACTAAACACTAAACACTAAACACTAAACCCAAACAGGAAGACGAGATGTACTCACAGACCAAGGAGCTGGGGAACGACACACCAGGGTAACAGGGACAATGACCCGACAATGAGACACACATGACTGCTGACTAATATACACGCCTTAATTAACGATAAACACAAACACCTGTGACGCTGAGCTGACAGAACAACAGAGGAACAGACAGGGTGTAAGGAGGGGACGGAGCCAATCCTTACAGTGATGGGGTTCTTTGAGGGTAGTTCTGATCATAGTATTTCACTTACTGTGGGAGAAAATTATTATTATTATTTTTTATAGGAGTGTGGGTCCAATAGTTCCAGTAGTTGTTGGATGAGGTCCCAGAGAGATTGCAAGGACCGGTGGGCAAGTATTGGAAGGTGAGGAGCAACTGGAGAGAGCACTAGAAAGTTCACAATGAAGACAAGAAGGTCCAGGACACAGGAGGAGCACAAGAGTAGAGGCTGTAACACGCAGGAGCAAGGTGTTAAGCCGGGTACCCACCGAACGCGTCTTGAGCATCAAAAACGCTCCCAACGCACGGTGTTGGCTGCTTGTCAACAGACGTCTGTTCACACCGAACGCGTCTGATGACGCGCAGTGGGAGGAGCGTCTTGGTCCTTTTCCGGTCGGGTTTGTTTTGTTTTTTGTACACCGGGCAGATGAAATCAGCTGTTCGTGAGCCTCGTTACTACTTGAGTGGGTTTTCTACGAGCCGAACTGCAGCTCCGAAAGTCTTTGTTGAGATTAAAACTTTTTTTTTTATGTTTGGGGTGATCGTACGCTCGAGCGGACAGCGGCAACTGTAAAAATGCCAAGTTTCTTACCGGAGGCTGGTTTCTTCATGGAGGCTCGTTGGGCTAAGTTTAAAAAGTCCAAAATCCTGTTGTCGTTGCGTCATCACATAGCAGAGTCTCTCCTGATTGGTTGCTGCGACGTGGCGAGCAGCCAAAGTTCAATTATTTGAACTCCGGCAGCGGCTGCTCTGGATGCTCCGCGTGCGCGGAAAAGAACTGCTCAAAACGTGCCGTGTCACGCTTCGCCGCTCCTCGCTTCGCCGCTCCTCCACATAGACTTTGCATGTAAACCGGCTGCTTCCACTGCTCGAAACGCGTTTGGTGGGTAGCCGGCATTAGTCTTCACAAAACTCCAGGAACATAAATGTGACCAGGAACACAACTAGGCAGATAATGCACCAGCGTCGAGGAGAAGTCATCATTGCCATTTATACCCCTACAGCTCATTAAGGTAATGGTCTGCAGGTGTGAGGCTCTTGGTGTCATCTGGTGTTGAAGAGCTGTACTGTACAGAGAAAACACTGGAACTCCTACAGGCAGAGTACCTGCAGGGAGACGTGTTAATCTGTAAGACTGAAAGACATATAATGCATCTACCAGTCATATCAAAATGCGATGTGATGAATTAAATGCACAATAAAATTACAGTGTGGTCAAAAATTTACACCCACTCATTATGGGCATACATTTCTGCTTCTGACATACAAAGTAATTATGGCTGGATAGTTGGCCACTCCTTTTGGAAGAAATGTCAGAGTTGCTGCATAGTCCACTGACTATGCATGAACTCTGACATTTCTTCCAAAAGGAGTGGCCAAATATCCAGCCATAATGTTGATTTCAGGACTGCGGGAAGGCCCATAATGTTAGCCTCTTTTATTCAATTTAAAAAAAAAAACTAGTTATATTGTGCATTTGGAATCATTGCCCTGTTGGACCATCGAGTTGTGTCCAAGTTTTAACCATCTAGTTGAAGAATTGAGAAGCAGCCTTCATCCTCCTTTATTTTTCTATCCACTTTGAGCAATGCATCAGTACCACAGCATGATGCTACCTCCACCGTGCTTGAAAGCTGGTGTAGTAATTTTGTAATTGTATGTTTAAAAGGGTTTTCTAGACTCCGCCAAACAAACACTAAGTTTTGATATTGTAGCCGAAAGCTATTTTTTTTTTGTCTTATCTTACTACATTTTTCACTGTGGGTATTTGGTTAGCCTACTGAGTTGAAGGTGTCTGCACTATTGTACTCCATGATGGTGTAAAACTGGCTTTACTGTGGACAGTGACACTAGTGATCAAGTAGTTTTCAGACTTGATCCTTAGTAGTTCCTGAGTTGTTCCTGAACATCCTAATTAATTTCCTTTTATATGACAGTGACAGATGAGTATTGATCTATCCAATATGTGCAAAGAAATCGTTTTTGTCCTGACAAAGAAAAATTACCAGCTGCAGTACATCGTGATTATCGTACTAACAAGAAGTAGGTTTAGATTTATTTTTTCATATGCAGATCAACACAAGCTCAACAATGCCATGAAATGTTCAGGATGAGAAGAACCAGCTTGACTTGCCAAAAAAAAAGAAGAATAAAAAGTATGCAACAAAAAAACAAGCCGCCCAAAGTGAAAAAAGAAATGCATCTACCGCAGCATGGGCCTATTAACAAATTTAAAGACATCCTCAAACTTTCAGCACAACCTACAAATAAGTTCACGTGAATAAATGGGTATATTTGAGCCTGTGTTTAAAATGTGTTACTGTGTGGATTGAAGAAAAATTCACATAAATCCAAAACGCTGCACCCAATTACTGTTTTAAAAAAAAATCATTGAAGTGTGTTGTAAAATCTAAAAAAGCTAAGTCTGGTCCTCTGGACATTCAAAAAAAACAAAACAAAACAAAGCAAAAAAAAAAACTGTAGAAACGTTTCGTCTTTCGTCCGAAAGACTTCCTCAGTCTGAGGTGCTGGGTTCAGCTCAGTCTTATAAATAGTGAATGTGTGTAAATGTGTTGTAAAATATTTACACCCCGGAAAAATAATGCAGCTCCAACTGAATTATTTAAAGTTTTTGTACAATATCTGAGATGGTGTTTGTTGTGAATTGGAGCTATATAAATAAACTTAATTAAATTAAAGTTAATATGACATACATCCCCTTAGTGTGTGTATGTAAACTTCTGACTGCAAGTGCATACATGTTCTTTTTGTTATTTTTCACTTTACACTCAAAAGTTAAATAACTAATTATTTAGGTCAGTCAGTTTTGTTTCCTTACCTATTTTAATATATTAGCCTTAGTCAATGTGTCTATATACTGCATTAGTGAGTGCCTTTTCTCAACCCATTAAATAAATAGACCAGTTCTGCAGTGTTTTTCCATTCTGCAGCTCTGCTGCCTGCAGGCTGTGACTGTTCAATTTGGTTTCAATAAAATGGCTTTTTGTAAGTTGCTTTGCCCTACTGTCAGAATAATTCAGGTACAAAGCTCTTGAAAATGTGCCCTTTATGATAAATGAATTCAAATGTAGAGTACAGTATAGCATGTCAGGTACTAAAAAATAAAACTTCCACAAATAAGATGTCTAAAGTGTATATATTCTTATATAGTCGGTTATTAAAGATTGAACAATGTGAATTGGAGCATTTAAATAGACAACTTGTAAAAATTCACAAAAAGTTGTTTTTTAATTGAACAATAATGTATGCTATAAATTGTGGGAAATTATGTAAAGGTAAATTAGATCTCTACTGGCATCAAATAATACATTTTTGTGGAAGAATTACACATAAAGACAGCCTTTCATTTCATTAACCACAGTTTTCAAGCCTACGAGCTTGCAGCATTTTGTGAAAAGAAACCGTCCATCATTAAACAGAGGTGGAGGCCTCCGGGTTCAACTGTCCCCCACTTACAATGCTGTTATTGCTGGTATCACTCAGCCCTCTGTGAATAGCAAACAACCATCAGGGTGTTAACGATCCATCGTCAGGCTGATGGTCCTCCTTGATCATGTGAGCAGCTGGTTTCGGCTGTCATCAGCCAACTGGTTGATCCACTGTGGGAGGGTGCTATTTATAAGACTGAGCTGAACACAGCTTCTCAGACTGAGGAAGTCTTTCGGACGAAAGACGAAACGTTTCTACAGTTGTTGTTTTTTTGCTTTGTTTTGTTTTGTTTTTTGAATGTCCAGAGGACCAGACTTAGCTTTTTTGGATACGCTAGTTTAACTTACCACCATGCGTCAGAGCGTTGTTAACGTGCAACAGTTATATTTGGGAACAACTTAAACGCTGTCTATAGTTTAAGGCAGAGAAAGAGTGATATATTATCGTTTATAATCGATTCCTTCAATTTCTTTGAGTAATTCTGGGTATTTAAATTATCTTTAAACTCAATTTCACTTACCTCATCCAAGAAGCCGCATCAACGAGCATCAAAGATTGTGTATGCGCCAAGAGAAACATCTCCGTGTTGCAGAAAGTCCCGGAAGTTCAGTTTATCTGGCGCTCCAATATTCGTATTAGAACCTTTGTAATTTATCTATAAAGAGCACAATCCATTTGGACACTTTGCAAAATAACTCCCATACTGATGAATCCTACATGCAATGTTATCACAAGTTTACTATTGAACTTGTTTGTGTTGGAAATTGTTAGCGAGACGCTTAGCCTTTGGCAGAGTTTATTGACCAATCAGGGGCATTGTTACTGAATTCAGGACCAACCAGAAAGTCGGAGGTTTCAGAGTGATGCCACATTCATCTCAAATGCAATACAGTGTAAAATACCTCAAGATGTATTCCTCTGCATAATTAATTTGAAAAGAGAAACTAGCAAAATTTAAAATCCACAATTACAGATGGACTAACTACACTTTTAACAGATTTTCTTCTGAATTTGAAGAAAATTTACTATGTTTTTTTTTTCATAGTAAAATTCAATAGACCTTATTTGTCCTGGAGGGAGAAGGTCACTGGTTTGCTAACTGTATTCTTTATGGAGTTTGCATTGTTCTCCCTTGTACCAAATTGCATTGGTTTTACTCCCTAACATCCAAAACAAGTGATTTTAAGTTAATTGGTCAGTCTAAATTGTCCCTATGTGAGTGAGAGTAAATGGTTGTTTGTCTCCATCTGACCATGTGACCTGTTCAGGGTGTACCCGCCTCTCGCACAGTGATCACTGGAAAAATGCTCCATATCCCTGCAAACCAAAAAGGAAAGATTGTAAAAGCAAAATAAATGGATGTATGAATATAACAAGTTTAATTAACATATATCCCCTTCTTTTTAATTGTTTTCCTCAGGTCCTAGGGAAATGCGCAGCATCAGTAAAAAGACATTAGACCAAGACAGAAGCCTTTTCACACATGTACCAACACAGGACTCAGAAAATGAAGCCCATTCTGTCACCACTGTTTCACCAATGAACATGCCCAACCACCAACCTATCTTAAAGGGCTTCCTCCTCCACGAGCACCTACTTACACGGGACTTCCAGGGCGACCAGCATTTCTTTTGGAAGGATGGCTCCATAGCTGCGCATCCAACCATGCCAGGGTCTGTGTCTGCTCCAAACGCAGGAGATGTTTTGACTCAAGTTGTGCCACACGAGGACGCCCCAGCCTTCTCGGACATTGCCACGACTGCCACCGCAGCTGCAACCTCCCCACTAACCATGTATTCTCACACCACACCCGCATCACCCATCTCTCTGCCTCAGAAGAAGTCTGCCAAGGAGAAGACCAAGGCATCAGACAAAGCTGAGCCAACAACATACTCCCTGACTACTCAAGTGACGCCATATAGTCGAGTCAACCCAGTGGCTTCCTTATCCTTCCAAGGCAGAGGTTTACCTATGGATGCTACTTTTACTTCAACGGTGATGGAAAAGGGACAAGTGAGGGAAATAGCCGTAAAAAACAAAAGCAGCTCTGATCATCTACGCTCCAAGTTTCCTTCATCGTCTCAGGAACAAGATACCAGCACAGAATCATCTGCTGTCATCACGACTACCACCATCTCCACCACACAAACGTCAGGTGAGCCTGTTTATTTTCTTTTTGATTTTCATGCAGCAGAACATTCAAATGACTTTGTGCCACAAATAGTATCCACTTCTTATGCCATTTTCTTTTTTTTTTTCTTCCTCAAATAATGTCAGAACTGGGAGTATCATTAACAGATGTGTCCCAGTGGACTCAAACTTAAGCATCAGGTCATCAGCATCATGTCTGTTCATTTTGCATTCTGCACACAGCTCTACCCCTCCCTCTGCTGGGAATAGCAGAGTTGCTCATGTGTCAAAAACAATCTGATTTTTTTCCCACTGATGTGTCCTGCCTGTCCTTTCCACTGGTCACAGAGGGCTGAGGGCCCAGATAAGCGGTATCAAAGAGGATTTCTGCGGAGATAGTTGGAGGGGTTTTGGGGGCAGGGAGACACAGGTGGGCTGTCAGAAAGATCAGTGGTCTGGGAAAAAGGAAATCACTTTTATTTTTGCTCTCTCCCACAGAGCCATGCGGAATGAATTTCACCGAGTCGGAAGGTAGCATTGAAATCCTACAGCCACTTGACTCTGGTGTGGAGTGCAGCTACTTGATAACCGTCTACCTGGGATATGGCATAGAGGTTCAGGTCGGTATTATTTATTCATAACGATGATTGTTATTTTAAATCATGCTTTTCAATTACCTGTCAATGTGGTAAAAATCTAAAGTGCAGTATTTATTTATTCATTTGTTTAAAATATGCCAAGTATGTAAAATACTATATTCAACAAAATCGTAAATTTTAATGATTTCAACTGGTGAAATAATATATTTGTTGGGTGACCATAGCACTTCCTACTAATAATTTTATAGATCTTTTTTTGTAAAATGAAAATGGGGTTTGTAATTGTTTTGCATGCTTTTCCCCAAACTTCAATTAAATATGGAACAGTCATTACATTATACAATATATACAACACGTTGTCATTCAAAAACTGTTTTACTTTATACAGTAATACAATTTATTTGGCTATTTTTATTCTTAAGCAATTTACATGAACTTTCAATGTCAACTTCCCATCAATAACGACACCCCAAAATTGTATTTAATTAACTCTATGAATTTCAATATTGTCAATTTTAAATGAGACTTCAATAATTTTCTTTCAATTACTAAATATCGTTTTTTTCCCCCAAGTTTAATGATAACATTAAGTTGGAACCAAGTTTGTATTTTTACAAATTCTGCCTGTATCATTGATAACATCCTTTCAATATCTTCACCCGAACAAAAAAAAAGTGTATCATCTGCAAATAAAACCCACTTCAAAAGCCCTGACACATCATGCAGATCATTCACATACAACTAAACAACTATGGTCTTAACACAGAGCCCTGAGGAACTCCACATCCATTTATCCATCATCCATCACAAAGAGAAAAGGTAAAGCAACATGTAGACCTATTCTGAAGCTCACCATCATTGGAGAACATTCCTGGTGCTTTGCAAATGTAATATTTATATACAGGTAGTCCCCGATTTACGAGTGCTCTAACATACAAGGTTCCGGACTTACGAGCTGGCAAACGAGCAGTAAATTTGTAAAGAACATACAAAAAATACAGCACTTTTATGTGTTTTTAGATGAAAGTGTGTTAGCTAACTGTTTGGAAACAAGTTTCTGAGCATGTTCATGAACTAGTATGAACATTTGTGATGAAAAACGAGTGTTCGTAGTAGCGCTAGCATAAATTTTCCGACTTACGACCGAAAATCCGGACTTACGAGAACACGTGTTTCGTGTTCCGACGTACAAGATTTTCATCTTACGAGATACTCGTAGTAACGGAACTCGCTCGTAAGTCGGGGACCACCTGTATTTTTATTTTGATATTCATCAGCCCAAAGAAAATGATTTGAAAGCTCCGTGTTCACCAGTTAGCTAACTTGTTCTCCAGTTGGTTGCAAAGCAGGTCAGGAACAGGATGTTGTTAACTCCAAACAAGCTGTCGGTACCTGCTGAAGCTATTGACAGAGAGATGAGAGACATGCCAAAAATAAAAATGCACCTGAAAGATGTTAAATCTACAAAGTACAAAAAAAAAGGTTATTTAGCTCAGTGAGACAGAGTGAAATAGCCACACCAAAGAAAAACATGCTAAAATGAAATACTTCTAAGCGATGACTATTTTAGCATGAACTGGGTGAGTTAGACAACTATTCAACCGACATTATTGTAGAAGCAGAATGTTTCATTTGATGACTGAACAACTCTGGCATTCTTTGGTTTCCAGCCGGAGCAGGATTTTTCTGGTCCTTTGTCCCTCGATAAAGACAGGCAGTGAATTACTGGGGTGAGTGGGAGGATGAGGGCACAAGAAATGGGGGTGGGGGTCTGTCTAAGGTTGAATGTTTGCTCGGTAAGTCTACACAAAAGGTTATAAAAATTAACTGTCAGCGCGAGCGTGTTCCTCTGCATTTGCAATTCCTCAAACGCCTCATTTACCACTGGGGACTTTAAAATGTGTGAGCTTTGTCTTGCTGCCTCTGGAAGGCTAAGATAAGTCTTGACGGAGTGTATGTTTGAGAATGTGCTTTTCTCTGAAGACTTCCTCTGGGTAACTTAAGTAAATCTTGAACCACTTATAAGAAAAGGCACACACTCACCTGCAAGCACACTCACAGTCACATGCATTTGATGTATCAGCTCTCGGCTTTCGCAGCTGCTCCAGTGGTAGAAAATTTCTTTTGTGACTTTAAAAACTGCAACCAGGCTGAATGAAAACCCACGAGGAAGCAGTTCATTCCAGGACTTTGCAGATAGACGGGGCCACTGCGTCCTTGTCTCACCGCAATCAAAGGGGGAAGTTATTTGATAGCAAACTATGCAAATGACAAGCCAAGGTCTCTTTTACAGGAAAACACACACTCACTGAAGACAGGAAGACAGAAATTTAATTTATGCTTTGTTATACCTTCAGATCAGAAGATTGAAAGGCTTTTCTTTCTCAAAACAAGCCAGTTTCCACAGATTTGAGCAGATACAGATGATCACTTAGTGATATGAAGGTCATTTATGTTAAGACAATCTTTTACAAATTAAAATATTTTTAACTCACATTTAGGTTGTCGTTGCATTTCATCTTCTAAAAAAGCTAAGTCTGGTCCTCTGGACATTCAAAAAACGAAACAAAAATGTCCAGAGGACCAGCCTTAGCTTTTTTAGATTTTTCTACCTGGATTATTGAGCATGCATCAGGGTACATTTCATCTTAATGTCGAACTGTCATTCTGAGAGGTTGGACAACGTTTTTTTTATATCTAGATAATGAAGATTAGAGATTGGTTATTATTTTTCAGGTATACCATTGTTTTAGAGCCTTAAATTGGAAAATAATCTTAGAGAATGCCAGAGACCACCTGCTTTGGATGTTATCAACCATACGTAGCGGTCAGATTGCCCATTATCATCCCCATTCGTAGAGGTCAGATAGCTCCTATACCTTCTAGGAGGTTCAAAGGTACGTTATCACTGTTACAATGGATGACAGCAGGCTCCATCTTTAGTTACGTGGTTAGGTTTAGAGTAAAGTGTCTTGGTTAGGTTTAGGGTCTTGGTTAGGTTTAGAGTAAAGTGTCTTGGTTAGGTTTAAGGTCTTGGTTAGGTTTAGAGTAAAGTGTCTTGGTTAGGTTTAGGGTCTTGGTTAGGTTTAGGGTCTTGGTTAGGTTTAGAGTAAAGTGTCTTGGTTAGGTTTAGGGTCTTGGTTAGGTTTAGAGTAAAGTGTCTTGGTTAGGTTTAGGGTCTTGGTTAGGTTTAGGGTCTTGGTTAGGTTTAGGGTCTTGGTTAGGTTTAGGCACAAGGGTAAGGGGGTTAAGTTTAGGGTTGGTCCTCTGGGTCAGGTTTAAGGTTAGGTTTAGGAAAACGGTTACATAAGCTGAAAAAAACAAAAATGCTACACTTCCGGGTTGTTGGAAACATGCTGCCTACTCACTTCGATTATAACGCTGATAATGTTATGTTCAACATGCTAGCAGGTTGTCACCTATTCGCCCATACGAATGGGGGTGATAACAGTTGATAACGCCCATTCTATGGACTGACAACATCCGAATCCGACGTCATTTTCCCAGATTGTATCCACTTTAGGGAAACTCTCCTTCTGCTGCTTTGAGTGTCATTAAATGAGCTGAAAAAGTTATCCCTGTTAAACAAAATACAAAATGTAATTGAATTTAATTCAGCTAGGATACTATTATTCTGAACGGTAAATGGTAAATGGACTGTACTTATATAGCGCCTTTCTATTTTATATTTTATCAAGACACTCAAAGCTCTTTACAACACAATCTGTGCCTTCATTCACCCATTCATACAGCACTCTACTAGATCTATACAAATAATAAATCAGTGCTTTATCACATTCATACACCAATGGAACACATATCAGAGGCAGTGAGGGGTTCAGTGTCTTGCCCAGGGACATTTCAGCATGTGACTGCTGATGGAATCAAACCCCCAACCTTTGCATTGGTGAACAACTGCTCTAACCACTCAGCCATCGCCACCCAAACAATGGTTGGCTGTGGCTAAGTTGTTAGATAGTACTGAGAGGCTAAAGTACTATAGTACTACACTTTAGTACTGTTATACTATAGTGAGTACAACAGTATTATAATACTACATTAAAGTACTGTTGTACTATACTGTACTGTGAGTACAACATTTCACTATAGTAATAAAAATAAATGGGGTGGGTAATTGTTTCATTTTTTGTTCGTCTTTGCAGCACATTTGTCTAATTTTGGTAATATCAGCTTATCAAGCATAACCAAAAGTAAAGCTGTGTGGTATTATTATGTTTTGCTAATTATGCTTTACCTTAGAAAAATTTGGTGATTGCAATTTTTATATCATGTTTTTCTTTAGGTTTTCATTTAGTTGATTGGCTAGTTTACTAGCTAAATGCTAACGTTGCATTGTGAAGTGGAGAACTACAGCAGAATGAAGAACAAGTACTTATACTGAATAAATTTATTGGAATTTAATTTTATGCTTTTATTTAGGTCTTTAGTTTCCTGCACTGCTCTCGGCTAATTTGCAAATTAACATCAGCTTCCCAGGCTCCAGCATTATTTAAGAAAATGGAGAACAGCAGAATAATCCTAACATCTGAATGTGTGAGTCCTAAACAAATGGTTCAAAACTCGTGAGTCATTTCACTGAATCAGGTCGTGATTATTTACATGATTTTACTATAAAAACAAAAACAAAAGGCTGATGAAACAGCGCAACTTACAAAACTCAAGACTTGACACAAACAGGGACACGAGGAGAACCAGACTTGGCATGAGGAGATACATAATGCTCAACTGGTGGGTTGTGAGAAACATAATATGGACTGGGGTTGATGGGAAGAGTGGGTGCAGCTGTGACAAATAAAACCAGGAACAGGTGTGACTGTGTGGTAGAAGCACAGGACAAAATATTAAAGAAAAACTAGAGAGATTGCATTTTCTGTAAAAATGCAGTGTGAATGCTTATTGCTGAAGAACTTGCTGACAAACAGCTGAAATTAGTTAGAAACATGCTGAAATGTAGCTGAAAATGAAGAACAAGCCTAAGCCAGCAGAAGAAGGCAGAAAAAAACACATATTTGCTGAATTTGGTTTACATAAGTGAAATCAGCAAAAAAGTGCTCTAAAAGCTGAAATTAGCAGCAAAAAAGTAGCTGAAAAGTAGCTGAAAAGGCAGAAAGAAGCTTAAGTTACCAAAAGGAATTGGAGAAAGCACAATTTCCCCCAATTAGGCCGAAAGAAGCAGCAATGAGCACAAAAAAGTGAAAATTATCTGAAAAAAATGCAGAAATTTGCACACACAAAAAAAAAACAGCTGAAAAGAAGCTTAAAAAAGGCAGAAAAAAACTTAAAATACAGGAATGAAGTAGAGAGAGCACGTTTTTGCTGAATTAGGCTGAAAAAGGTAGAAATGACTGCAAAAAATGTGTAATTAGCCAAACACACTAAAATCAGCATAAAAACTGCTAAATGGTAGCTGAAATAGCAAAATAAGCTGAAACTTGTCAAAATAAAGTGAAAGGATCATAACAAGTTGAAAAAAATTTACATTTTCACAAGTAAGATGAAAGAAGTAGAAGCAGACCAAAATAAAGTAAAGGTTGTAAACAGATGTAAAGATTTGAAGGATGTAAAATGAGCTCAATTCGTTTTCTATGAGAAATAAAAATGGCAGAAAGGGTAAAATTTCTGAAAAAGCTACAGTTGCACCAATACCTAAAGTCAAAGCACCCTTCCCCTAAATGAGCTGAATGTTTTGGTATATGATTTGTTGAAATAGCACAAAAAACTGTCGAACGACATAGATGCTGAAAAACGTACAGAAGAAAAATGGATGACAATAGTGTGAATGCTTCAACATTTACACAATAAATGAACTAAAAAACAGCTAACATAAAACCTGTCACTAAAACAGCCAAAAACCACAGATTGTCACACTAAAATAGAAGAAACAAAATTATCAGCTGGATATGTTTTTATTTTTATTATTATTATTACTGCTACCTCCTCCTCTATTGACAACAATGCGTTAATAAGTTGTGTGTTTATTGTACACATCTCTTTACCTTCAAAGGAGAGCCCTTCTCCAGTACAAGGATGTAATAAAGCCAGATTACAGTATTCAGATAAGCACGTACAAGTATTTGAATACTTCTGTCAAAAACAAAGAGTAAATGACCGAAGATCTTTGGGATGATGCCATTGATAGAATTCGATCTTCCTCATCTTGTGCTCGTCTTAGTTTGATTCAATTTAAAGTTGTGCATAGGGTTCATTTCTCCAAATCTAGGCTCTCTCATATCTATCCAGATGTTGTGGACATATGTGATAGATGCAAGGGTACCCCTTGCAATCTCGGCCACATGTTCTTTCTCTGTCCCAAATTATATAATTTCTGGTCTGACTACTTTTCAATTACATCTTCTATTCTGAAAGTGAATTTGCAACCTTGTCCACTTGTTGCCATATTTGGTATCTCCAGCCCCACGTTAGGGTTAACATCTGCTCAAAGGGAAATTATTGCTTTTACATCTTTATTGGCTAGACGTATTTTACTTTTACACTGGAAGTCAGATAAATGTCCCTCAACATCCCTCTGGGTGAAAGATGTGTTGTTCTTTTTAAAGCTCGAAAAAATCAAATACACCCTGAGAGGGTCCACACAAAAGTTTTACCAAAAATGGCAATGTTTTCTTTCCTATTTTTCAAACTTGAAAGTTCTGCCTAACTGAAGGTGCCCGCCGTTGTGTTTTGGTTTAAATATCAATATTAGTAGCCATTTCTGTTGTATGTAATATGAGTTTGACTTCGAGTTGAGATTGGGGGGGGAGGGGGGTTGTCGTGTTTTCTTTTTGTTTTTGTTTTAATTGTTATTATTATTATTATTTATTATTATTTTTTTTATTTATTTCTTTTTTTCTTTTTGGGGGATAATATAAAAAGAGGGTTGAAACTGTAATTTTCATCTTTGTGCAATGTTTTGTCAGTATTGTACTCATGATATTGACATGTGTCCATAATAAGATCAACCCTAATAAAAAAAATTATAAAAAAAAATAAAAAAACAAAGAGTAAAAGTAAAACCAAGGCAAACTAATTACAGTACATTAACAAGCTTTAAATCCTAAAAACAAAAACATAAAATATTTTAAAGCAAACAAACTGTAATCTTCTGGTTGCCAGTCCTGCATGGTTCCACAAACCTAATCAATTTCCTGGTCTTGGTATGCCAACCACGGGCTGACATTTCACTGACAACTGAGTTGATGAGCTGTAGGAGAGACATTACGGTTGAAGTGCATGTTCATAGTTTGGCAGCCAGCCTTCGATATGGAGGGGAGTTCTCATTATACAGGAGCTGACAGTCCGGCTGTTTGCAAGGGCAGGGCATGCTAATTAAATTAAAGGAATAATCTGGAGGACGAATGTGGATAAGGACTGGAACACATATTTCTTGATTGTTTCTACACCAATGGTTTAGTCAAACACTAAACAAAGGTATATGTCACTCTCTCTAAATAAAGACCCTTCTGTGTGTAATCAAAAATACAGGCAAAAAATAAACATGATAAGACCTTTCCTGTACTTAGTCTACACTATTTTTAGCCATCTGACAGCTTGTGAGAGAAGGAAGGAGGGTAAAACATGTATCAGGGGAATTTACTGCCCTCAGCCTTATTGTGATTTATTTGCAGAATATTTGTGGAAATATTAAGAGGCTGTTATAATACAACTTTCATCACAGAGATAAATAGTGTGGTAAATACTCAAAGTATTAAAAAAAACACTTTATTTTTAGTTTGCACCGTATTTAGTAAATAAATAAATTATACCTGGTGTATTTATCACTTTAGGAGATACAGATCGTTTAACTTTGAGACCAGCTACAGATTTTTCCATGACATTTCCCAGCTATTATGTCAAGAATGGAGATTATTAATATTTTGAAAAACATAGTGGTCACATTAATACATTTTAAAAGAGGCTTAAAAAGTTCCTTGAAAAACTGAACAAATATGGTATTAGAGGACCAGCATTACAGTGGGTATCTAGCTACTTGAAAGATAGGAAACAATTTGTACAAATAAATGATGTAAGATCTGACCTCTGTAATATCACATGTGGAGTTCCCCAAGGCTCTGTACTTGGACCAAAGCTATTTATTTTATATGTGAATGACTTGGTAAATGTGTCAGGACTCCTTAAATGTGTACTTTTTGCTGATGATACCACATTTTTCTGTTCAGGCGAAGATATAGAACAAATGTTGGAATTGATAAAGACAGAATTTGTCAAGATACAAACTTGGTTTAAAATAAATAAATTATCATTAAATCTAGAAAAAACTAATTACATGATATTCAGTAATAAAAAGAAAACTGTTGATGTTCCACTCAAAATTGAGGGTGTTGAGATTTGTAGAGTGAGTGAGGTGAAGTTTTTGGGTGTTATCATTGATGACAAACTGACATGGAAACAACACATAAATTCTGTAAGAATAAAAATAGCTAAATCGATAGCAGTACTGTACAAAGTCAGAGACCTATTGAATGATAAAGCTCTGTATGTATGTCTGTACCAGCAGACTGAGAGACAGCTCTGTTCATCAGGCAGTCAGAATGCTAAACACTCTGCCTGCTCTGCCTCCCCTCCCATTTGAACTGCCTTAACACTAAAACTTTCTCACATATTATCACTCAACACAAAGTTTTTAACACTAGACTCTGTGTCATCAAACGGGTTATTCACTAAACTCTCGGTCATGTGCTCATACAGTTTGCACTACTTCTCATACTTGCACTAATGTCTGTATTACATCACTGCCTATAATCATAATACTGTTTACATTC
>JBBPBX010000909.1:80256-114353 GCA_038048925.1 Garcialebias charrua | reverse complement strand
GCGCTCACTCGAACCAATATGGAATTAATCAATTGGGCTGTTTCTTCAATGGATAAGATTTTTTCCACGAAGCGGACCGTGTCAGGAGAAGCTGTCTGTCCCTCCGACACACACGCGGCTGGATACGTGCTGGACTCGTGGGGTCAGTGGCAGCCCATGTGTCTGTCCGTTCTGAGTGTCGAAGACGTGGAGGATTTGTGGATTATTGGATTATTGGTAGCAACTGCTCTGTTTTTTGGCGTAACCGGAGTTGTTTGTTATCGGAAGCTGAGGGAGGCTTCGGCGGCTATCAGAGCGCTGTCGGGACTGCCTGATCAGCAAAATTCTCTGAACCGGGTCGTGGGCTCCTCATCCCAGCTGCTGTATGAGCTCAATCGCACGATTGGTGCAGTGGTGGACCACCGTGCACCTGCTGTCCGTTTTGGGACTTGTTTGCAGCCACCCAGGATCGATCAAGGGACAGGTGGAAGCTCATGAAAGCGGGGCAGAGCAGAACCACATATTTGGATTTCTTTCGGCCATGAAACAGCACCCACAGACTTGGAGGCGGCAGTGGAAAAGAACACTGTGGTCTATTTGGATAACAAACGAAACATTATCTGGCTTCTGCACATGTCCTTGACAAGCGGGCTGTGGGAATCCATTCTCCTAGAGTGAGGAGTTGAAGAGCCCCCCCCCTCCCCCTCCCCAGAGATTTCTGTGAGGCTTCGGATAACACCCAGCTGCACACCTGCTGAACTTTGTGTTTGTCTGAAATTAATCATGGACACAATCTCCCTGCCTGCCGTATTTCCTTTGTTATTGTACCTAAATGTGCTCTGATATGGTTTTTACTGAATCACGCGGTGTCTTGAAGACAAAATGTGATTCATCTTTTTTTAATATCAATGCTGTGAATCCCAGTGTTTCTGCCTGTTTTTCCTGCTTTTGACCTTCATCTGGAGACAGATTGGGCCTGGCCGCGCTAAGAGTATATCAATGTGTTGAATAAACATGTCGTGTGTTGATAAAACATATCGTGTGTTGATAAAACATGTAATATGCTTTGTTTTGCTGCAGCTTTTGCACTCATTTCTCTCTGGATGCCTGCAATACATACTTACGTTGTAATCGGTGGAAATTGATGCAATGTTAATAAAACTCCTTGATTCCTTGATTCCTTGATTAAGAAAGACGTTCCATTTGTCTGGACTGACAAACAACAGCAGGCAATGGACGCTCTTATAAGCAGGATCAAATCAGCCCCATGTTCAGTCTACCCAGACTACAACAAAGACTTTTACTTGGAAGTGGGCTTCTCAGCTCATTGCATAAGTGCTGGTCTGTACCAGATACACGACAGAGACAAGCATGTTGTGGCCTACGCCAGCAAGACGATGGCAGGCCCTGAGTTGAGATTCACAGACTGTGAGAAAGCTCTACTGACCACAGTGTGGGCAGTAAAACATTTCTCCAGCTACATTGGTGGACAGAAAATCATTGTTGAAACACAACACCAGCCAGTGACTTTCCTAAACAGCGAACGCATTAGAGACGTGTTGCAACATGGCTCATGGCGCTTCAAAGTTTTAACCTAGACATCCGTTATGGTCAAAACAAGAAGTCACATCTGGGGACTGACTTGGCAATCTGCCAAAAGTGTACACAAGATGTACCAGCCACCCAGCCGCTGGTTGAGGTAAAAAAAACAATAACTGAAGACCCGAATCACCACTTCTTTGATGACAATATCTGCAAGGATATGACTACATTGTACGTGGATGGATCTTCATTCCTCCGCGACAAAATCTGCAGAGCAGGTGTTGGAGGGGTCCTCCTCCAAGACCAAGAACAGATTACTTTCAGCTACAAATTAGGCTCTCAGACTTCTCAGTACGCTGAGATTGCAGGAATCCTAATAGCTCTCCAGATGGTAGTAGAACGCTCCATCAAGACACTAGTCATCTGCACGGACTCTAACTATGCTCGTTTAAGTTTCGCTTGTCACCTCGCTGTGTGGAAACAGAACAGTTTCCTAACAAGCGACAGAAAAGTGGTCAAACACAAAGAGCTTTTCATGGCGTGTGATCACTTGGTGACATCACACGACTTGCAGATATACTGGAAGAAAGTTCCAGGTCATTCCAGAGTCCCGGGCGATGACAAGCACTACAATGACATTGCAGACTCCTTGGCCAAAGAAGGAGCCGACGAAGGTCCTCTATGGTCCTTCAACCCCTCCTGGTTGATCAGGACTCTGTCAATACAACCTACAGTCAAGGATATGGCAGTCACACGTGCATAGGCCGCAACCAGACCTGCTGACAACGCAGTCTCTGTACGACCCGCACTGACTGACTCAGACATCATCCAACTACAGCAGTCGGATCCTGCTATCAACTCCATGATACTGTACCTGACTGATCCAGACAAAAATACTCCATCCAGCGACAAACTGGATTCCGATCCAGACCTTAAAGTCCTCTATCAGTTGCGCAAACAGCTAAAACTAATCAAAGGCATCCTAACTTTCGCTCATGGACCAACGTCCTCACCTGTGTTTGTGGTTCCCCATGACCAAAGGGGGGTGATGTTAGTTCATGCCCATGATCTCCCGTCCATAGGACACAAAGGAGATAAAGCCACGCTGATGGCATTAAAACAAATTGCCTATTGGCCTGGAATGAAAAAGGATGTAAAACACTACATTGAAGGGTACGTGGTCTGTGGCCAGTTTCAGCCAACCAGACCACTTCACAGAGCACCACTGCAAAGCAGAGGCATTGCATTCCCATGGTCTGACCTCCAGATCGACTGGGTTGGACCACTCACTAAGAGCTCTAGAGGAAATAAATATTTTCTCACGGTAACCTGTGCATTTACCAAATGGGTAGAATGCCTACCAGCTCCTAACGACACAGCACAAACCACTGCTATGTTGTTAATGAATCATATATTCTCAAGGTTTGGACTTCCCCTTCGGGTGAACTCAGACCAAGGTACACACTTCACAGGTGAAGTGATGAAAGAACTGTGGAAGACGCTAGGCGTCAAGGCCAACTTTCATGTCGGCTACCACCCACAGGCTTCAGGCCAAGTAGAGAGAGCAAACAGAACTGTGGTGAGTATTTTGAAGAAATACGTGGCTGCAAACCACAAGGACTGGGACGTGAAACTCCCTCTGGTCCTCATGGCCATAAGAGCCACTCCACACACATCAACTGGCATCTCTCCCTTCGAGATGATGACCGGTCGACAAATGACTCTCCCTCTACACCTGTTGTACCAACCAGGCGACGCCGCCATGGCGACAGCCTACACTACACAACAATACATGAAAGATTTGAATGTACACCTCAGAAACACTTTTGCTTTCGCCCAGAAAAACCTGGAAAAATCCGCTGAAGGACGCAAGGCGTACTACGACCAAAAGGCCTCTCACAATGAACTCCAAGTGGGAGACAGAGTCTGGTACTATACGTTCGCCCCAGCAACCGGGAAAGGAGGGTCCGAGACCGGAACTCTCGCCCGCAAACTAATGCCCAGGTGGACTGGACCTCATCTGATAACAGACAAAGTGTCCTCAGTCGTCTACGAAATCAAAATCAGCAAAGGCCGCAAAGAGCCAATTGCTAAATGGGTACATCGAAATCAGATCAAACCTTACAAGGCGTTCAATGACTCCACAAAAGACAAAGATCTCACAAACTTACAGACTTCATGGGAAAATAAGGTCGTCCAAGCAGAAGTTATTAAATAAATTAAATAGGTCTAAACTTATTCAGTTGTTAAAAGAAACAACTAAAACCGGAATTTAGAAGCACTAAGTCTTAAAACTCATGAAAGTTTGAACACTAACAAACGTTAAATCAACAGGATCTAACATGCCATTTGTTATTAAGAAGCTAAGACCTATCTTTTTGTGTCTCCCTAGGATCACGATGAAACTACTCCTAGTAATCTTCCCCCTCTTGGGAACCATCCAAGAAGGACAGGCTGAGGTTGTGACCCTTGGACCCACCTCAGGCATCAGTCTTAGGGACCAACCTGGACTGCTCATCACAGATTGTCAGTTGTACACTCGGAAGGTCTTCGTCCGCTTCGACCCCCAAACGGTGATCAAACAGCACATCAAAATCAAAGACGAGTGGTCTA
Source organism: Garcialebias charrua (assembly GCA_038048925.1). NCBI lineage: Eukaryota > Metazoa > Chordata > Actinopteri > Cyprinodontiformes > Rivulidae > Garcialebias > Garcialebias charrua. Next base: position 110,219 of record JBBPBX010000909.1, on the reverse strand, counting down.
ACGAAACATGGTACACTTTACCAATCCAGAATGCAAGAGGCCAAACCCGACACATGTTAAAGCAGCTACGTAAGTTCATCCTCACATAACAGGAGCTGAGTGGAACACGTAGACGAAAGAAGAGTATTCTTAGTGGGCTTCTCAATGCTGCCTCCGTCATCGGATCTCTTTTTGGCTTAGGTTTGTCTACAATCAACAGCGTCAGAATAACGTCCTTAAAACAACACGTTAGTGACATACAAAATGAATTCCCATGGATCAGAACACAAATGGATCTGCAACAAACACAGTTAACTCACGTGACCGAAACGGTACAGAAGACTATCTTAGTGTTGAACATTCACACCAAAGAAATCAAGGTCCTTGCACAAATGGTTAACGAGCTAAAACGTAAGATAGAATGTGACTACGCCATCGCCCACGTGATGGATAGTGTCCTTGCTGACATGCTTAGAGATATCAGCTCATCGGTTGATGTGCTAGTTACTGGCAGAATCCCATCCTATCTCGTCTCTCTAGACATGGTAACAGACATCCTTAACACCGCTACAAACGAAAAAGTAAGATCAATCCAGGCTCAACTGGCCTATACTCTCGGTAGCGCGATCCCGATTTACGTCGATCATAGAGAGTGCGAATTCGGGTTCATTATCAATCTACCAATCGTTTCTATGAACAACATTTACAGACTCAAAGATGTCATTAATGTCGGAAATCGGCACGGTGAAAATCACATCAAAATCCATACTCCAAAAGTGGTTGCTTATCATGAAAGCGACCCCACAACCTATTTAGCTCCAAACCTCCAGATGTGTACTCTCACTCACGAGATACGCTACCTGTGTACAAGTAGACCTTTTATTTGGAATAATGCCGCGGGCATTTGCGGAATCACCCCAATTCCAAAGAACTCGAAGTGTTCAACAACCATAACCCCGCGTCACCTTGTCACCGCTACCCAAGCGGAAAGAATCGGGTCGCGTTGGTTGGTCAACACTCCTGACAGAAATGCAGTTATGGTCTATAATCACCACGGGGTCATTAGACACTTGAATCTATCGGATAAGACAATGTGGATCAGTGTCCCAAAGGGAAAAACCATACACATTGGCGACCTGACCTTTATTACCTCGATCCTGAATGGTGTGAAACAACTCTGGAATACCCTGAGTACCTCTCAAACATGAGCCTAGAGATAGACCCCCGGTACCGTAAAGCAAATCCTATTCGAAGGAACTAAAATCGTCGAAGTAGAACAAATTAACTAGGTTCTGAAGACCTTTAAATCTGAAACCAGAACTCCGTTTCCACCCATCACTTCCGCATGGTCCAACGCTGACACGCTAATCATAGTCGTGATAATAATACTTTCCCTTGTAGTGAGCGGTTTAGTCGGTATAGTTGTGATCCTATTCCGTCGCGTCCAATCGCTTCAAGCCCAACTAGACCGTTATGAAAAAAATTGTACACAAAATGTAAAATTCTTGAAAAGGAAACCCAGAAAGGGTAGCGTGTTGGAATCTGACGACAAGAGTGTGTCTAAGCAGTGAAACGTTGTTTCCTTGTTGTTTAGTCATTACGTTGTCATTATTTGAGATATTGTTTTGGTTCAGAACACTCCAATCAAAAAGGTTTTGTATTAACATTGGTTAATGCATAATATGGATTTAACTATGCCAACATGCAGTTTGTTTTGTTAAGTCTAAATCTCAAAAGAGTCAATGTAGTCTAAAGCTACTCAAGGTACCATAAACTACTCTGGTCTCACAATTTCTAAATTGAACCGATTCGATCGTTTCTATTCTAGATTATCTATTCATTTTGATGAGTCTCGCCATAGACTTCAAAATTTATTAGGAATACCAAATCCTACGTCGTTCGTCTAAAAGACAACAGACATTTAGACCAAACTATATTTCATTTTATTTTAGTTTAACCTAAACTAAGTAATGAATGGAGGAATAGTTTGGAATTAGAGGCCTTCGTTACAGAAGCCCTCCAAAATTTTATAGGTATAGATCCCTATTTCTAATTTTACAGAATTGATCCACCCCTTAATTGGTAATTGTAGCTGATCTAAACCATGATAGCTTACACACCAGGTGCATATAGGTAGGGCCTAATGTAAAATCCCAATCATAAGCCCACCTAAAAACCACATAATTGCATGACACATAGAACCAGAGTGGCACTGACTGGAAACCAACCAGCCAACAACCTTCGATGTGGGGACCTGCAGCTCCAACGCTTGGTCTTCAACCTTCATCCAAGGGTCGTCTCCTCTGCGTCAATCGAGGGATCCCCTCTACATGCTGATTATAAAAACAATTGTTGCTGATCAATCAACAAAACTAATTGTTGTGGAATTACTGCTGTGGAATTACCACTGTGGATTATAAGACTTTGTTTTCCAAAGTATTAAAAGCTTACCGCAATGGGATTACCTACGAACAGTATGGAAGTTCCATAAACTTTATGGGATTACCTATGAACAGTATGGAAGTTCCAAAAAACTTAATGGGATTATAATTTTGATTTTTCTTCATCCACTTGCTGGATTACTTCAAGATCAGAGACAGTTCAAGGTATCCTTTTGTTTGGACCTCATCCCCAAGGACTAGCGATGACTTCCAAAAGGGGGAGATGTATTGGACCTACCCAGGGTCAAACTGAAGTCTTTTTTAACTGTTCTAGTGATGACCTTTACTGACATTTCAGTGAACAGACGTTCACTACAAATTATTCCATTAGTTGTAATCTAAGAACATAGTCACCAAAAGAAACTATTGGCTTCTTTAATTTTATTCTAATGTAATCAAAATAATAACTTTTTGTCATTTTCATGATATGTGTTATATGCTGTGTTATTCTATAATGTGAAACATTACTGTGTCACTCCTGGTGTGTGAAAGTTGAAGGCCCGGGTCAGAAAGGCCCGGCCGTTTTGTTTAGAAATGAAGAAGACAGTTAATCCGTTGTTTTCATGAGAATGACTCCATCACTCTCTGTCTTTTCCTAAACATTTCTCTCTGCTTCTGGTTGTAACCTTGTACCATGATAACAACAAGTGAACTCCTCGACTGGTTCTTTTGAACCAATCGGAGAGGGACAAGACTTTAATCTCAGATCCTCTACTAAGGGTTCTAAGTTTTCCTGGAACTTTGAGTTCCTGAGTGGAAGAGGAGATGTGAACTTTCTCTTCAAGCTGTCGGACGTTTGGTCAAGAGCTAAGGACCTTCGTTCTTCAGTAAAGGCTGATAACATGCTTGTTATCAGTCCACTTCGAACCGAGCATATAAGCTCAGAACTTTTAATTGAATTCCTTTCTGGAATAAGTTATCTTGAGCCAAATACCACGACTGCCACAACTTCTGCCTACTAAAACAAATATCACAGACACTTACAAGTAGGGTTGGGCATCGAGAATCGAGAATCGTTCGGAACCGGGACTAACTGTCCGTTTTTCCCGGAATCGTTCAAAATATTAATTTGCGATTCCTATTTTCGATGCTAGTTAGCCGACCGGAAGTAGCGCCGCCGAAAACCAACGAAGAAGAATCCACCGGAAGTGTGCATCTGTTATCGAAAGCGTACTAATTAATAAAAAATGAGCAGTCAGGTCAGTGCAGCACTTGCAATAATTTTCTATCATGCAAAGGAGGGTGGAGAAGTAAAATAGTGTCCCGTCTTTGACGCGCTCCACCGGATTATTTTCGCTTCGTATCCGACCGGAAGTGCAGAGTGGTCCGTCTGCAAAACGCTCCGCCGGACTTTTCGCTAATCGCTACCTCTCGGCTCCATCAGGTAAATAAATAAACTACGTCTCATACCAACATTAAGGCAGCTAACAAGTTATACTCCGCTTAAAGCGGTAAGTCAGCTCAAATACAAACACGATGCTAACGTTAGCTCGTTTTTTTTTCTTAGACAAACGACCTGAAATGGCTTCAGTGTTCACCAGTGACTGTCCAAGGTAAAAACGTCAGTGTAACTGAATGAAGAATGCCACAAAACAGTTACAGAATATGTTGTGAAAAGCTTGCATCCCTTTTCAGATGTGGATTCAACTCCTGCCATGGATTGCACTTACATTGCACTCAAATCCAACACTTATTAACATTCTTAATCCATTTAAAGTTATCTGTGTCTTTTAAAATGTCTTAATGTCTCTAGTTTTCAGTATTATAATTTCTGTTTATGTTCTCTTTCATTCCATTATGAGTGAATGTCACAGTTTGAAGAATTATTGAATAGGTTAGTAGGCAATAACAACAGAGCTAATAATTGTATACATTCTCAGTCTTAAAAATGATTTAATAATCTCTTTTTACTGATAATACTGATAAACCTGTTGTTTGTTTAGGAACTTCCTGCAGTCTGTCCAGAAAGTCTCCACTGGAGGAGCTTTTTGCTGAGGAAGAGGCACAACATAATGTCACAGCTCCATGTCCATGAAGAAACAAATGGAGAGAGGGCTGCAGATACCAGGACATCCCACCAGCCGTTCTGTCTGAGGATCCTGCTGCTGGTGGTGGAACCAGGTTAGCCCATCAGTGGGAGCTCAGTAACATGACTGCAGCATCAGACACTGGACAATATTATATGTATAATAATAATATATGTTGGTGAGTCCTCCATGTTGGCTCTAATCTGCCCTGTGAGAAATTCATAGTAAATGTAACAAAAAGGAAAAAGTTCATAGCATTAAATTCAAACAGAAGTTCAAATTATTTCATCCTGAAATAACTCTGGCTAACTACTGTAGCTTTTTTATAACATGGGAGTTAAACTCAAAGTAGTCTCCTCAGATAAATTGTGTTACCATTATTTTTATATTAAAGTTTCTGTTAACTTATTATTTTTATATTTGATTGTTTCTGTTCAGTGCCCTGAGACGACTTCTGTTGTGACTTGGAGCTATACATTATAAATAAACTGAACTGAATTGACATGTCTTTTTTTAACCCCGTCTTTTTTAACCCCGCCTACAAAAAGAATCGGAATCGAGAATCGAAAAGAATCGGAATCGAAATGAAGAATCGGAATCGGAACCGGAATCGCTCAAATTCAAACGATGCCCAACCCTACTTACAAGGTAAACACGTGTGGAGTCCAGCTTGGACTTGCGGGACCGACGACTCGTCAGTCAAAGGCTGATCGCAGCTCTTTACCAGAACCGAGGCGGACGTCTTAAGGTAAAGCAGCAGCTGTTTGCTTACTGGATGTGTGATGATATCTTAGCTGGACGCGTATGGAAGAGTGTCATCTGGTTTTATAAATGCAAGATAAACTTCACTCTTTTACTACCCCTCCATCTCTTATCCTATTTCCTTTTCCCTCTCAATCTAAGCTGGAAACTATATTAAGCTAAGAGCCACAGACTAAGTATATTGACATCCGTATTTATGTCTGTTGTAATTTAAATGTGCTGACGTGTTAAATTGCAAGAAAGTGAAAATCAGTCAATCAAGTGTAATGGTGTTAATTTTAGTTGATTTATTTTAAATAAATGGTAGTGTCTCCTGGCATACCAAACTAAAATCAACGTCTCTGTCACTTAATGGCTTTATGGTATTTGTCCATCATAACTGATCACAGAAATATTGGGTAAACTGAAAAAGAAAAGAATCCGTGAAATTACTATTCAAAAAGAATAAGTAAATCATTAAGGATAAAAAGGTCAGTTTAATATTGACCTCCTCCCAAATATCCTATAATACCTTTAAGTAAAATTACAAATAAACAGTCAAAAATATACTCTAGTAAAAGTAGAAGTACCACATTAATGTTTTTACTTCAGTAAAAGTAAAGTACTTGCTTTTAAAAATACTTAAGGTATTACAAGTAAAAGTACAAAGTACTTGCTACATGTGTTACCTAATGCAATACTGTAGTCTACAATATCTTTGTGTGCCTACCATATGTATATTTTCTGTACTACAGTAATAGTGTTGTGTCATATGCTGGTGAAGATTCTCAGTATTCTCAGTATAGTGTTGTGTCATTTTAATGAACAATGTTGCAGATAATGCATGTTTTTATTGTGTTTACGCTCTGACACAGTTCACACTTGGACTTGTGATTCTGTGCATCATAATTTCAAGGATGACATGCAATGCCATTAATCAAAATAAGAAAGAGGAATGATTATACCTTTGAAAGTTTTTATTTAACACAAAACAATACCAGTGTGTCACTTTAACTGCAGAAAACACATTTAAGTGAAAGTTGTCTTCCTGAAAAAAGGAGCCTTAGACACACCTAAAAAAGGAATAGGCACTGATCAGTTTAACTCCAGTTTGTCATCAACTCTACTTAAAATACTGTTTGATTGGTAACTCTAAATTGTCTCAAGGTGTGAGTGAAAGAGTGAATGGTTGTTTGTCTCTTTTGTCTCTATGTGGCCAGGTGATGGACTTGCGACCTGTCCAGGTTGTACCCCACCCCTCGCACCGTGATTGCTGGACATAGGCACATACGACCCCCGTGACCCAAAATGGGAGAAGCGGGTAAAAGATAGTGGATGGATGGATGGATACGTCATTGGCCCTGCTCTTCTTGAAGGCGTGTCTAATGTTACCTGCCCACTTTAAAGTGATTCAATGGACCAACTCCCCTCTTGCCATTGGTTACTTTCAAACTAACAAGCAAATTAAAAAAATATGCAACAGGAATGTAACTTTTAACACATTGCATTTTAGAAATATAGTGTAGTAGAAAGTACAGATACTGAATGTAAAATGTAGTGGAGTAAAAGTTGAAATTACCCATATTTAAGTCTACTTAAATATAGTACAGATACAAGAAAAATGTATTTAACTACAGTAACAAAGTACTTGTACTTCGTTACTTCCCACCACTGGAAGCACTAGATCAATTTTATTGAAACTTTTAGAAAGTAATCATTCAATGTACACCTATTACTGTAATTGTCCATTGAGGCCAGTCCAACTCAAAATGTCTATCAGTTATTCAACATTAGCCAATACAAAAATGACAATAACTTGGTCAGATTTACAGATATTCAGCTAAAATATAATGTGATGGTACCTGTACCATCTTGTGATGTTTCATAACAGTGAAAATAACATTAATTTCAAGGTTTGACCAAAATAGCTACAACTTTGTCCATTCTCATCATAAAAGCATTTTAGAGAAAAACTATAACTTGAAAAGCAGCAGGTAATATGATTTCCTTGAAGACGTTTGTCGTTTAAAATAAACATTCAGATTTATGTTTGAAAACCTATTTTTTTAAAGGCTAAAAATAAATCTGTCTGCTAGTTTTCTTAGTGTATACCCTTTTATTAAAACTGTCCATAGATGTTACTTTCAAAGTCAAAGTCAAAGTCAACTTTATTGTCAGAACTGCAATATGTACAGGACAGGATTAAAATTGCGTTTCTCTCAGTCCCTCGGTGCAACAGTAACCATTTAAACACTAAAACACTGAAACATTTAATAAACATAAGCATAAAATAGTAAAAGTGTAACACTGTCCTGAGTTTTTGCATAGTAGTATAAAAGTATGAAAATTTACACCAACACTAAAACACTAAACATTTAATGAACATAAGCATAAAATGAAATAATAAAAGTGTAATACTGTCCTGAGTTTTTGCATAGTAGTATAAAAAAGTATAAAAAGTATATCTATAAAATAAACTGAAGGTTCTAGCATTGACATTTGCAAAGAGTGGCAAAGCAGCATATGAGTTAATGTACACAGTATATGTATGAGGTAGTAGTTGATGTTGGTATAGAGGCAAAAGTGGCATATGCAGTAAGGCACATTGGGCATCCTTAAATAAGGCTGGTCAGAGAATACTGTATATGTATCAGCAGTAGTGTAGATATAAAAGTAGTGTAAATGTAAACAGTAGTAATAAATGTAAACAGTAGTAATAAATGTAAACAGTATTAATAAATGTAAACAGTGAATGTAAACAGTAGTATGTAAACAGTGAGTGTAAACAGTAGTATGACTATAGGCAGTGATGTAATACAAACATTAGTGCAAATATGAGAGTAGTGCAAACTGAATGAGCACATGACCGAGAGTTTAGTGAATAACCCGTTTGATGACACAGAGTCCAGTGTTAAAATCTTTGTGTTGTGTGGTAATGTGTGAGAAAGTTTTTTGTGTTAAGGCAGTTCAAATGGGAGGGGAGGCAGAGCAGGCAGAGTGTTTAGCATCCTGACTGCCTGATGAACAGAGCTGTCACTCAGTCTGCTGGTTCGAGCCTGGAGACTTCTCAGTCTCCTCCCTGATGGCAGCAGTCTGAAGCAGCTGTGTAGTGGGTGTGTGGGATCACCTGCCATGCAGAGGGCTTTCCGAGTGAGGCGGTTGCTGTGTAAGTCCTGCAGTGAGGGGAAGGAGGTGCCGACGATCTTCTCAGCTGCTCTCACGATGCGCTGGAGGCTCTTGCGGCAGGATGCAGTACATGCACCAAACCACACAGTGATGCAGCTTGTCAGGACACTTTCTATGGCACCTCTGTAGAAGGTGCACATGATGGGGGTTGAAGCTCCAGCCCTTTTCAGCTTGCGGAGAAAGTAGAGACGCTGGTGAGCCTTCTTGGCCAGTGATGCAGTGTTCCTGCTCCAGGACAGGTCCTTTGAGACGTGCACTCCCAGGAACTTGGTGCTGTCCACTCTCTCCACTGCGGTGCTGTTGATGGTCAGAGGGGCATGTTGGGCATCCCTCTTCCTGAAGTCCACAACAATCTCCTTTGTCTTCTCCACGTTGAGAGTGAGATTGTTGTGTCCGCACCACAAGGCCAGGCGGCTCACCTCGTTCCTGTAGTCCGTCTCATCGTTGTTGCTGATGAGACCCACCACTGTTGTGTCGTCCGCAAACTTGATGAAGTGGTTGGAGCTGTATGATGGTGTGCAGTCGTGTGTTAGCAGGGTGAATAGAAGGGGGCTCAGCACACATCCTTGTGGGGCCCCTGTGTTCAATGTGATGGTGCTAGATGTGTTACTCCCGACCCGTACTGTCTGTGGTCTCCCGGTCAGGAAGTCTAGCAGCCAGTTACACATTGAGGTGTTCAGCCCCAGACTGTCCAGTTTAAGGATGAGCTGTTGGGGGATGATGGTGTTGAATGCCGAGCTGAAGTCGATGAACAGCATTCTAACATAAGAGTCCTTCGTGTCCAGATGTGTGAGAGCTGTGTGGAGGGCAGAGGAGATGGCATCGTCGGTTGAGCGATTAGGTCGGTATGCAAATTGGAAGGGATCCAGGGAGGCAGGGAGGACAGATGTGATGCTTTTCATGACTAGCCGTTCAAAGCACTTCATCAGGATGGGGGTGAGTGCTACTGGGCGATAGTCATTGAGGCATGCGGGCGTTGCCTTCTTTGGGACAGGGATGATGGTGGTGGCTTTGAAACAGGTGGGGACGATGGCCTGGCTCAGTGAGATGTTAAAGATGTCCGTGAAGACCGCTGCAAGTTCCCCTGCACAGTCCTTCAGCACACGACCAGGTATGTTGTCAGGACCAGAGGCCTTCCGGGCGTTAATCTTGATGAATGATCGCCTTACGCTGTCTGAGGACAGCACCAGCACCTGGCCATCAGGAGAGGGGGGGAGTTTATGTGCAGGTGTGCTGTTACTTGCCTCAAACCGAGCAAAGAACTCATTCAGTTCATTCAGCGTAGAGGTTGAGCTGTCACAGGTCTGGGGGGATGGTTTGTAGTTTGTGATGGTCTGTATTCCCTGCCACAGACTGCGTGTATCCTTGCTGTCCTTGAAACGGTGAGCTATTTTCCTGGAATACTGCTTCTTGGCCTTTCTGATGCCCCGGGCCAGGTTCTTTCTGGCTGCCCTCAGGCCCACCTGATCTCCCGCTTTGAAGGCAGCATTCCTGGCTTTCAGGAGTCTGTAAACCTCAGCTGTCAGCCATGGCTTCTGATTAGCCTGAACAGTGATGGTTTTGAGGTTGGTTACATCATCAATACACTTGGTGATGTATGAACATACAGTGTCTGAGTACTCCTGGAGACATGTGTTGTTGTTTGTGGTAGCAGCTTCTTTGAACATACCCCAATCTGTGGTGTCAAAACAGTCCTGGAGTGCCTCTGAAGACCCCTCTGGCCACACTCGTATCTGCTTGCGGACTGGTTTTGTGACTTTCACCAGTGGCCTGTATGCTGGTGTAGTGATACACCTCGTCTCTGATATTTTAGGGTTCACATCTCTCTGAAACTCTGTGTTACACTTTCTTGGACATCTCAAGGACACAAGTGGACACTACTTTTTGTTAGAATTATGTTGAATTAATGGACACCAATTAATCAGATTGAACTTTCTTTTAATGTGTGTTAATTCAGAATTGATCAACAGTATATTTTTGTCATTTAATGATGATTTTACTAAGCTGGTATATTTTAAATATGCCAAAGTTAAGAGAACATCTCAGAATGATCTTGCTTTAAACTGTCTGCTCTCTGCAGAATAAGTGTCTAAAGTTGAATGAACAATCCGTTCTATTTGTTTGAACTGTTTTTGGAACGAAAGAAAAGTTCTAGACATAACTTAATCTTCGGTCTCCCGTCCGTTCTAAAAACAATTCATCTGTGCTCAAACAGAGAGTGCTCTGTTTTCACACCTGCAGGTTTTGTTTTGTCTCCGTGCTGGGACTCAGTTCTCGGGGAGAAGCTGAGCTGATGAGTTCTCGGGAAGAAGGGAAGATGCACGGACGTCTTTCTCCAAGCTGATGTACGTCCCGGCCATGCACCAAGGGCCCACGTCTTCAGCAAAGGTTCAAACAGCACGTCAGCTGTGAACCCCTTCGAGTGTCACAGCTCCAAGCGGTGACACTCTTTCTGGAAGTTATCTTGAAACAAAACCAGAGCTGGGCATTACTCTGGGAGGCCGACGCAGACGGTCTCGAGACCGTGGCAAGATGAACGTGGGTCGCCTGTAAAACGCAGCAGCATGCGCGTCTGGCTTGACTAATTTACCGGAGTCGAGACAGGATCATCTTCACGAAGGTAAAAGTCGTTTCATCACGGTACGGACGTCCAGCCGAAACCGAGCAGAGGGTGCTATCTCTGGTTAAACATCTCAAGATAAGATTCAACCATTTCCTTTCAATCTTTTATCTTTCCTCCTTAAACTCCTCCTTATGTTTATTTTCATCATGGTAAACTTTAAGTAATGTGCCAACAGAAAGGTCCAACTGTCTGTTTGTTTTTAATTTGAATTCTTGTCATAGTAGTTATTAAATCAGAGCTAATATCGATACAAATGTTTAATGTAATTCTTGTGATAGTTTCAATAAAAGGTCTATTTTTTTGGTAGACCAACATAAGTTGAAGCCTCTCGTGAAATTACATTTTTCCTAATTACAGTAAAAGCAATTTAATATCGGAAAAAGGAAGAACTCGCGCATTGGTGGCAGTTTGTGCAATTAAAGTCTGCTCAGATCTGCGCATCTACAATAATGGTGGCCCAGTAAGTGTGTAAATACCTTACCCCATATTATTTCATTACATTTGGTGGCTCGTCCGAGTTCCTAGAACGATTATTAAGTTGTTTTGTGTAGCTTATTATTGTTACGGTTTTGTTGGCATTAGTTTGCATCCTGTTGTGGACTTATGGAATGGTTTTGGCTGGTGAGTGTCTCACAGATTGCTAATAGTGGCATTGTCTGGTGCATTTTCCCGTTAGAATTATCTTTTCTTTCACTTTTGAACGCATGTTTTGGAGCTGCGGATTAATGAATGTTTGTTTTTGTGAGACGTTTCATTACGTGTCGCGAGGCTGCATGCATTTTTCGTTTGTGACCGCCGTGTCACCTCTGCTTAATTTTATTACATCTGCGATTTGCTGTTGAAGCTGTGTCACACATTTGCTGCTCCATTTTACCTAATCTGTTACAACGTGTTTGCCGAGGTTCGGGAAAAACCCACTCCGCTTTTGGACCGGATGTGATCCGGTTCCGTTTGACGTAAAGTCTGTTGTTGTACACAGTTAGCGTGCTGCCTTCCTTGGAAGGCGTGGGAGTTAGCCTGGTTATGTTTTAGCTCATTAACAGTATTTTGTGCGGGGTAAAAATACGTTTATTTTGTGAAAGAGGGTCTAGAACCTTGGGTCGAGCTAATGCTAAAAGCGGTACCGAGACAAGATGGCTGCTTAAAATGCTGTGATTGGTCCATTGTGTGTCGTGTTCAAGAACGTTGGTTTCTGTAGACTGCTGGTTGTCAGATTCATTTATGTACACATTTCTGACGGTTTATTTGTGTTGTTCGTTTCTATGCACGTGATATCGTCGAAGACTGGCTTAACCGCGGTGTTTTACGATGTTTATAAGTGTTTTAGAACGTTAAAAAGTCCGTTCCTCGCTAGAGTTCAAAAGACCGCAGGTCCGTGAACGCACCGCTCGAACGGCACGTCGCACGTGAGTGGCGTACGGTTAAGAAGACTCCATTTCCCATGAACGCTTGGGTTTTTGAACTACTGTTCTGTCTTCGCTGTGATTGGTCGATTACGCTGTAAGTGTTGACGCTTGCGCAGTGGGTGAAGCCCCGCTCCTCGTCAACTTTCACTTGCTGCTTGTCCCAGACAAGTTTCAGGCTTGTTTGTCCATTACTGTCATTGAAAAGACTGCTTCATCGCGGTGTTTTTGAGATGTTGGTGGATGTATGAGTACGTTGTTCAGAAACTACCGATCGCCATGTGACCAGGTCACGTGACACCGGCAGTGGCAACTACTTTGAAGGCCCGACCTTTTTTCTTTTAAACGCAGTTTAAAATGTTTCACAGTCCAACCGATTTTACTCACATAATTTCATTTTTGTGAGAAAGGGGATACTAGAGTTTTGTCACGTCAGGGCTCTGGGCTTTCTGATTTGCTGTTTTTGATCCGTTGTTAGACGTCTGAATGTTTGGCAGCTCAGAGCTGCGCTCACAGGCGACAACAGCGCCTCTATAGCGGTCAGATAGAGAAATTACAGTCGCTGTGATAAACTCATTTCCAGCGCTGTGCCCCCTGCTGGTTACGTTAGAAGACGCAGTCTTCCTGTAATTTGTGCATGTTGAATGTTCCTGTTTTAAACGGGAAACATTTTGAGAATATTGTACACACAGCACCCTTTCATTTAATTTTCACATATAATCAAATGTTGATGGCAGAACAGTTACACAGATTTAATACAGACATGTCTGTTTGTTGATAAAACTTGACACTTTTATCATCAATTCTGTGCAAAACTAGCTGTCTGTCCCTGTTTTTGGACTGCAAGTTTAAAATAACACACAGGAGGCATCTTTTGTCTTGGTTTTTCACAGAAAAATCACACAAAACTAGCCAACCTTGATGGTCATCTCATGGGTCGACAGTTTAATAGAAATCACTGATTTTTATTGGATATCGCATCTTGGACTCCATGTTGACTGCCGCAGGCATCACATGGTAAAACTGCACACTGTGAAATGAGACCCACGTTACTTGATTTTTCAGAGTCAGAGTCAGAGTCAGAGAGAATTTATTGTCATTTGCACCGCATGTAGTACATGTGTTGAAAACGAGATTATGTACACAGGGTCCCAGTTACATCCAACAACAAATGCAAGAGAAATACAATAATAACATCTAGGATTAACTAAGAGAGACATCACATCAGCTAGTAATACACTAAGCCCTAATGTAGTAGAAAAACATCATTATAAACAGCAGCACGAACATGAGCAGATGGTCACAGATGAACGCAGCAACAAGAAACAGATCAGTACAGTATCAGTATGATGTGACATTTTGCAGTGTTTATTCTTATTATTTATTTATTCATGAGTCTGACAGCCTCAGGGTAGAAGCTGTTTCTCAGTCTAGTGGTTCTACATTTGATGCTCCTCAACCTCCGTCCCGAGGGGAGTGGTGCAAAGAGTGAGTGTGCTGGGTGAGTGAGGTCTTTCATGATGCAGGTGGCTCTTTTTCTGCATCTGGAGGTGTAAATGTCTGTGATGGTGGGGAGACTGACTCCCACAGACTTCTGTGCAGCCTTCACCACTCTCTGCAGAGCTTTTCTCTCTGCAACTGTGCAGCCTCCATGCCACACGTTGATGCTGGAGCACAGGACGCTCTCCACTGCACACCTGTAAAGAACAGAACAGAACATCAGTAAAAGGGCTCTGGGCTTTCTGATTTCTTTGCTGTTTTTGATCCGTTGTTAGACGTCGGAATGTTTGGCAGCTCAGAGCTGCGCTCACAGGCGACAACAGCGCCTCTATAGCGGTCAGATAGAGAAATTACAGTCGCTGTGATAAACTCATTTCCAGCGCTGTGCCCCCTGCTGGTTACGTTAGAAGACGCAGTCTAGTTGATGTTTTTCTTAGTTAATTCTAGATGTTATTACTGTTTTTCTCTTTCATTTGTTGTTGGATGTAACTGGGACCTCGTGTACATAATCTCGTTTTCATCACATGTACCACATGCGGTGCAAATGACAATAAAGACTCTCTGACTCTGACTCTGACTAAAAGGATGGACGTTCAAACAGGTGAACCACCTGAGGGGGCCTCTTGTTCTGTGTATCCTAGATGGATGGATGGGGGCCTTGGGATTCCTGCCCGTGCTTCCCGCAAAGTGGGGGAATCTGCTTCATCGTATGCTAATTACTTGGCTGCATGGAACGTCCGTCAGGATAAGTGGGAAAATCCCCTGTCATTCTACGACAGGCTAATCTCGGTCTACTCCGGGGGCAAAACTGTCCCTGGATTAGAGGAAAATATGGAGTTTAAACGTCTTTTCATTATGAATCTTATGCCTTTTCAAATGAAATGTGTTCATTTCAAGGTTGATTGCAAAAAAGATTCCATGGAAGTGATAAGACAATATGCTGCGACAGTTTTTGAGGCCGAAATACAACCTAGGATACCATCAGAGGTTTGTACAGGTCAAAAGGTCACATCCCACTCGCAGACATTAGAAGAGGTTTCCTCTCCTATAGAGTGCGAGAGTGAACAGAATCCTCATGATAACAAACCACAGGTTGTGTCCAGCTGGAACAATGACTCTGATCGGTTCACAAGGAGTACCGCTCCTCTTTCGCCTCAGGTTGAAAACCCTGTGATGAGCAATGAACCACAAAAGGCAGGTGTTCGCTCTCTAGATGAACCAAGATGGTTCAGATCGAACCAAAAGAGTTCTCACCTAGGTCTCACAGTGGGTGAACTTCGAGAGAAGTTGATGTCTGGGAACCGTGACCCTTTGAAAAATGGTCTGTCCCGACATGTGCCCCCGAGAAGCGGCCCTCCTGCCACTGCCCCTCGAACTGCACAGTTTGAGACATGCAATGAGTCACACATGCTCCAGATTATGGAAACGGCGCCTCCGCGCGTAGACGTGACTGAGGTTGTGGGTGGTTTGTCAAGTGATTTGAATGTTACAGTGGTTGACCAAGCTGATACAACGTGTGACGTTGTCCTTGATGATAACACAAACAACGTTGTTCGACCTGATGAAGCGGCGCGCAGCACTGCCTTTTGCAACAACTCAGTGCACACAGTTGACAACAACAACGTCAACACTGACATAAATGCTGACAGCAAACAAATTGCTGATGGTCAGCGTCCTAAAAATCAAGATGCTGACAGCAAACAAATTGCTGAAAATCCACATCCTGAAGGTCATGAGGCAGACAGCCATCATGATGCTGACAGCGACGACGATTACACAGACAGAGTCACACGTACACAGAAACGTGTGGAAAAACCTGAACGGTTTCTGTGTAACTTTATAAAAAGGGGGATAGCTAAGAGAGCTTACCTGCCACTCACATTGGAAGGGGTCCTCGCGCAAGAAGCACTCCTGGTTTGCGGCTCAGACGTGTCTATCATGTCAGCCGAACTGTTTGAGGAGCTAAGGACCGCCGCTAACGATGTTGACAGGCAAATACCCTTTGTGAAATACACTTATGGTGAGCAACAGGGCCTCGCAAAGACGAGAACAACCCTAATAGCCATGGTTCACATGCAGATTGGCGAAATGTCACTATACCACCCGGTATATGTGTCTGAACTTGACTCACTCCAGACTCCATTTGTGGTTGGCCAAGATTTTATAAATCGCTTTGAAGCGATTATAAATTATGGCAATCAGACAATGTGGGCCACAGTGAGCAGTCCACTGCCAATCGTGGTACCTCCCCAAGGTCAGGACACTGACTGTCTAACAACAGGTACCGATGAGGTCACATGGGATTCCCCAACCGAGACCACAAGCCCGGTAAGTGAACCTTCAACTACAGGTGAGACAGAGGAGACTCAACAATTGGACCAGACTCTGGCCCAACATGAGAACCTCCTCTGCGAGCTGACACCTTCGGCACTGACTGAGCACTACCTACCACCGGTAGAAGAAGGTGTGGAGATCCGAGGGTCCCACACCGATGACGCTGTACTGTCCTATGGGACAGGTAATTCGGCATAAGGCCAAGCTTTCAGTGAAGTCTTGGTTCATGGACATCTGAGCCCACAAGGTGACAGTCTACTACACGCTGACAGTCACTTGGACTTCATTGTTGCAGATTTTGAGGATCCCTCCTCAAACAAAAGGGGGGCAAACTCACACTTCCTACCACAGGTAGAGGACGGTGTAGAGGTCCAAGGATCACACGCCAAGAACGCTGTGCTGTCCTCTGGGACAGGTAATTCGGCTATCAGCCAAGCTTTCAATGAAACCTTGGTTCAAGAGCATTTGAATGTAGAACTACTCAGAGATGACATAGTTCTTACAGACTCAAAGAGCACCTCTTCTGTCATGAATTGGGAAGACGTACATCACAACGACAGTGACACGCCTGCGACGGCGCCGACAGTTGTGACACACCTGCATTACGCAGAAAGAGGTAAACGTACAGAGGTACGTTGGCCGAAACCTATAAGGTTCCTGTACAAGGCTCCCCATAAACTGCGCGAACAGCTTAAACTAAACAAAGGCATCCTAACTCGTGCCCATGGACGGACGTCCACACCCGTGCGCATGGTCCCTCATGACCACAGGGGGGTGATGTTAGGTCATGCCCATGTCAAGGACAAAGATTTCAATAACCCCACAAACGACAAAGATCTCGCAAACTCACAGACTTCATGGGAAAACAAGGTCGTCCAAGCACAGGATAGTAAATAAACTAAACAGTTTAAACTATACTAGTTGCGAAAAGAAACCGTTCCAACTAGAACTTAGAAACGCTAAGCATAAAACCCACAACAAAAACTAACCTTAACAACCGTTTAAATCTGCAGGATTTAATTGACATCGGTTATAAAGCTAAGAACTGTTTTTCTTGTGTGTGACGTTGGAGTCTGACGACCAGAGTGAGTTTGTTGTAGTGAAACGTTGTTTTTAGTTGCTTGATTGCTACTTTTGTTGTTATTGAAGTTGTTATTGTTTTCTGAACACTCCCAGCCAAAGAGGTTTTGATTGTTGATAAGTTGAAGACTTAAATGGATTTAACTATGCCAACATGCTGTTCATTTTGTTAAAGATCTCAATCTTTGAAGAGTCATTGTAGATCAATACTACTTAAGGTACTATAATCTACACTGACCTCCCAATCATTTAGGTAGGACCGATTCGATCGTTTCTATTCTAGATCTATTCATTTTGATGAGTCTCGCCATAGACTTCAAAATTTATAGGGAATACCAAATCTTGCGTCGTTCGTCTAAAAGACAACAGACATTTAGACCAAACTAGATTTCATTTTTTTTATTTTAGTTTAACCTAAACTAAATAATGAATGGAGGAATAGTTTGAATGAAGAGGCCTTCGTTACAGAAGCCCTCCACATTTCTATAGGTATAGATCCCTATATCTGATTTTTACAGCATTGATCCACCCCTTAATTGGTAATTGTAGCTGATCTAATCCATGATAGCTTACATACCAGGTGCATATAGGTAAGGCCTAATGTAAAATCCCAATCATAAGCCCACCTAAAACCACATAATTGCATGACACATTGAACCAGGGTGGCACCGACTGGAAGCCATCCAGCCTGCAACCTTCGATGTGGGGACCTGCTGATCCAACGTTGGTCTTCAACCTTCATCCAAGGCCCGCCTCCTCTGCTTCAATCGAGGGATCCCCTCTACATGCTGATTAAAAACCATTCTTGCTGATGAAATCAATAACCCCCATCGTTGTGGATTTACCGTTGTGGATTATAAGACTTTGTTTTCCAAGGGATCACAGACTCAGTTTTCCATGGGTTAACAGACTATGTTTTCCAAAGGATTGAAAGCTTACCGCAATGGGATTACCTACGAACAGTATGGAATTTCCAAAAACATTATGGGAATATAATTTTGAACTTTTTTGACTTTTTTTCCACTTGCTGGATTACATAGAGGTCAGAGACATTCAGTGGTATCCTTTCGTGTTGGAACTCATCTCCAAGGACAGGCGATGACTTCCAAAAAGGGGGACTGTAGTGATACACCTCGTCTCTGATATTTTAGGGTTCACATCTCTCTGAAACTCTCAGTGTTACACTTTCTTGGACATCTCAAGGACACAAGTGGACACTACTTTTTGTTAGAATTATGTTGAATTAATGGACACCAATTAATCAGATTGAACTTTCTTTTTAATGTGTGTTAATTCAGAATTGATCAACAGTATATTTTTGTCATTTAATGATGATTTTACTAAGCTGGTATATTTTAAATATGCCAAAGTTAAGAGAACATCTCAGAATGATCTTGCTTTAAACTGTCTGCTCTCTGCAGAATAAGTGTCTAAAGTTGAATGAACAATCCGTTCTATTTGTTTGAACTGTTTTTGGAACGAAAGAAAAGTTCTAGACATAACTTAATCTTCGGTCTCCCGTCCGTTCTAAAAACAATTCATCTGTGCTCAAACAGAGAGTGCTCTGTTTTCACACCTGCAGGTTTTGTTTTGTCTCCGTGCTGGGACTCAGTTCTCGGGGAGAAGCTGAGCTGATGAGTTCTCGGGAAGAAGGGAAGATGCACGGACGTCTTTCTCCAAGCTGATGTACGTCCCGGCCATGCACCAAGGGCCCACGTCTTCAGCAAAGGTTCAAACAGCACGTCAGCTGTGAACCCCTTCGAGTGTCACAGCTCCAAGCGGTGACACTCTTTCTGGAAGTTATCTTGAAACAAAACCAGAGCTGGGCATTACTCTGGGAGGCCGACGCAGACGGTCTCGAGACCGTGGCAAGATGAACGTGGGTCGCCTGTAAAACGCAGCAGCATGCGCGTCTGGCTTGACTAATTTACCGGAGTCGAGACAGGATCATCTTCACGAAGGTAAAAGTCGTTTCATCACGGTACGGACGTCCAGCCGAAACCGAGCAGAGGGTGCTATCTCTGGTTAAACATCTCAAGATAAGATTCAACCATTTCCTTTCAATCTTTTATCTTTCCTCCTTAAACTCCTCCTTATGTTTATTTTCATCATGGTAAACTTTAAGTAATGTGCCAACAGAAAGGTCCAACTGTCTGTTTGTTTTTAATTTGAATTCTTGTCATAGTAGTTATTAAATCAGAGCTAATATCGATACAAATGTTTAATGTAATTCTTGTGATAGTTTCAATAAAAGGTCTATTTTTTTGGTGGACCAACATAAGTTGAAGCCTCTCGTGAAATTACATTTTTCCTAATTACAGTAAAAGCAATTTAATATCGGAAAAAGGAAGAACTTGCGCATTGGTGGCAGTTTGTGCAATTAAAGTCTGCTCAGATCTGCGCATCTACAATAATGGTGGCCCAGTAAGTGTTTAAATACCTTACCCCACATTATTTCATTACATTTGGTGGCCGCATACGGTCTTATTTCATTACATTTGGTAGCCGCATAGGGTCTTATTCCATTACATTTGGTGGCCGCATACGGTCTTATTCCATTACATTTGGTGGCCGCATTCGGTCTTATTCCATTACATTGGCTTTAGCATAACACAGATATGGTCAGAAGCACCAATGTGGGGGAGGGGGAGGGCTCTGTAGGCATTTTTCATGGTGGTGTAAACTTGGTCCAGTATGTTGTTTCCTCTTGTTGCAAAGTTTATGTTTCTGTATGTTTTTGGAAATGCACTCTTTAAATCTGCTTGGTTGAAATCACCAGCCGTGATGAAAAAAGCATCAGGGTGTGCTGTTTGTTGCTCACTGATGTGCAGATACAGTTCATTCAGTGCCTCACTTCTAACTTTGCTGTTGGAGCTTGGAGGAATATATACAGCAACAATCATAACAGCTGTAAATTCCCTCGGTAAATAGAACGGTCTGCATTTAATAGTCATAAACTCCACTAAAGGTGAGCAGTGTTTGTAGACCACAACAGCATCCAGACACCATGTGTTGATGATGTAAACACACAGCCCCCCCTCCGCGTGTCTTACCTCCCTCGAGGGTTCGGCCCGCTCTGTAGCATGTTAGCCTTTCGAGCTGAACAACATGGTCCGGAATGTTGTGGTTAAGCCACGTTTCCCTGAATACAAACACACAACAGTCTCTCACAGTCTTTTGTGTCGTTCGTAGCAGGCGAATATAATCCAATTTGTTGTCCAAGGAGCGCACGTTAGCCAAAACCATGGATGGAATAGCCGGCTTGTGTGGGCTAGCTACTAGCCTAGCTCTGATACCTCTGCGTTTACCCCGCTTCTGTTTCCTGTCACGCCGTTTGTGGCGTTTCCACTGCAGGCGCGATGAACGGAGGCTCGGTGCTGGCTTCCAGAGCAGCCGCAGGCCGCAGGCACGTAGCTTCTCCTCGAGCTCGCTGCTTATTTCCAGATGAGCAGTTTTTCCGACATCAAGCAGGAACTCACGGCTATACTTGCGTTCTTGAACACGTAGACAAGACGAAGACGTGCCGGCAAATTGCGGCATGCTGGACAAGACAGACGAAAGCACCGTGTTGCTGGGAGAGAGAGAAGCCGCGGCGTTTGCACGCGCCGCCATCTTGGATTTCTTCACCAATTTGAGAGTACAAATGGCCCTCTAAGTTCATCTGTTACCAGGTTATCTGTGAAGAATGGTAAAAACACTCCTGTAGGTGGATCAGATGTGTGAGTATAAGGACAGCCCAAGCACACAATTTAAGTCTCCTTAAACAGTACAACTTTATTAAAATGGAGAATACATTTGGAAACTAAAATTTTAAGAATTTTTTATTATTATTTTACGTTAAAAGTGGTGGGGAGCCACATTCCTTCAAGGAATACACGTACAAGGCCGTGAAGGACTGATTTACAACAATACTTCAAAGTCTTCATGTCAAATTGTTAGGACATACTTTTGTTAAACATTTGTATTTCTTAAAATGATTGTAAAAGGTGGAGCAATTGCATTGCATATTTTTAAAGTTGTACTAAAAATCGAAGGAGGTCATGTGATGTGTGTGGAAATCTGGAGTGGAAAATAAGTTTGTTAGACTGGTACAGGACATGTATGAGGGCAACAGAACATGTATGAGGACAGCATGACAGTGGTGAGATGTTCGGTAGGAGTGATAGCTTCAAGGTGGAGGTGGGAGTGCATCAAGGATCGGCTCTGAGCCCCTTCTTGTTTGCTCTGGTGATGGACCGACTAACAGATGAGGTCAGGCAGGAATCCCCGTGGACTATGATGTTTGCAGATGACATTGTGATCTATGGTGGGAACAGGAAACAAGTGAATAATAAGTTAGATACATGATGGAGGTATGCACTTGAAACAAGAGGAACGAAAGTCAGCCATAGTAAGTACTGTAATATTTAACGTAATTTTTTTCTTGTTAGAATTAATATTTATTATAAAATTGGTACAGAAAAAAGTACTGTTCAGGAACCGTTATCTAAGTGAAGCAGCACCTGTACCAATATCAATTTTTTTTAACGATACCAGCCCTTGGAGGGACAGTGGGTATACTGGCAGGTGAATGTTATAAATGCAGCTGCCAGGAAAAAGACAAAGAGGAAGGCCAAAGAGAAGATATTATGTTGATGCAGTTAGAAAAGACATGGAGGTTGTTGGAATGAGAGGATGCAAAGGATAGAGTGAGATGCAGAAGGATGACTCGCTGTGGAGACCCCTGAAGAGGGAAAATCCAAAATAAGAAGATTCTTGTTTGAAATGTTGAATATTTTCAGTCCATTGACAACTTTTTTTTACTTGGACAACAGTGAAACACACAGAATTACACAATCGTGTAATTGTATGTTTTTGTATGTACCAGTTGAGGTCTGACTGAGATAACTTTAGCATGCTTATTGAACACAATACAATGATGACTACATTTTTCTCAAAATATAGTTTCAGATAAAGCTGACTGCTTTAACGTTTATGTTTGAGAAGCGGGTAAAGATAACAGACGGATGGAAACGAAAATAGTGCCCAAGCTAACACCTCAAGTACAGCCGACAAGAGATCAAAGCATCAACCCTGCAGGCTGTCAACAAACCATGTGACCACTGAAGCCGCACTGACGCCAAAAATACACCACACGCGTTGCAGCTCCGCCCCGCTCCGGTCCGACCTCCGCAGCAAATACGCACCCATTATAATCAATGAGAGAATTTACACTGGCTCCACACGGCGGCGGCGAGCAGCGGAGAGCGGACGGCAGTCCGTCAAAATTAGAAATTTTTCTATTTCTGCCGGACGCCGGAGCTGTGCCGGAGTCAACTTTTGAAGATTACGTCGCACCAACAGGAAAAGGAACGAGCACAACTTCCGTATTTACAAAATAAAATCACCACGGGCGGACTAATCCTAGCTCTATACGGATTTATTTGTACAAAAATGCTGTCAAACTATCATTTATGACTACGCCTACAAACGCAATACAAGAAATAAAAAGAAATACAAGAAATAAATAAAGTATTTTATTCTGAAATGTAATACATCACTTCCTGTTGCTCAAACCATGTCCTGTAGCTCATTTACGAGAGAATATCAAGGCAGCAGTATCTACAGTTGTTCTCTTTCTTCCACCGAGTGAATTGTTTTGTTCTGACTTACTTATTTATCACTTGATTTATCGCGCGATCTCGCAATTCCCGCGCATGCGTCTCGGAGCAGCGCATCCACTCGGACCTGAGCTGAGCGCAGGTAATGGAAATTGGACTCGCACAGCTGCGACCTGCGGAGCGGGGCGGAGCGGAGCCGCGTGTAGTGTATTTTTGGTGTTACCCACAGTACTCTCAACATTCTCCCAGCATGTGGCAATTAACTGTACATTAAACTAATAAATGCAGTGCAGTAAATGCAAGTTAAAATTTTATCTCATTAATCTTACTACATTTTGAAGCATCTGGTTGGACTAATTTGCATTTATTTTAAATAACTGACTTCCTAAAACTATTGTGTGGCTGCTTGGGAAAACAAGTGTGTTCACACAATAAAACATGCAAATTGATGCTTCAACTGGCTTGTTTACTGATCGTATCAGCATAACTGACAATGTTTAATGCACATCAAAATGATTAGTGCAGTAAACTGGAGAGCTTTTAGCTTAACTTTCCTTGTTTTTCTTTACTTGAAAAACATTGTCCTTGGTGCATAAATACGCTCATTTTTAAACATGTTCAAATATCCATCAATCCATTTTCTTTCACTGCTCTTCCTTTCCTGGTCACAGGGATATGTTGTATATCTCCAGCAGTCACTAGCTATGTTTACATGGGCAACATTTTGTGACCTGATTGAAATGTGTTCTGATTGCATAATTAGATAGCACCGTTTACATGGGCACAATCCGTTCATGACGAGTGTTTACATGCAGCAGGCTTTTATTCTGATCAGAAGTTCTGACATGCGCAGAGTGGTACACTCCCCTTAAAAAAAAAAAACGAAGAGGAAGTTACTTTCGTAAAAACCACAGAAGAAGAAGTTACTTCCGGGACGAAAGTAAACATACGCGTCCAAAATGGACCCGCGCCAGACTGTAATGACGGAGACTGAGTTTTTACTGCACTCCCTGATTGAACTACAGGTGAAGCAGCGCGTGCTTTTAGTTTTTTTATTCACAGGATGAGAGCGCTGGACGTCCTCTGTCCTCCAAGCTGTCGTGGACAACAATTGTTGGTAAGATAATAAAAACGCTGTATGCTAATAAACTTTTTGTCCTTTCCTTTTCTACCTGTCTGCGTGATACTGTCTGTATTTGTTATTAATTACTATTCTTCCTCTGTTTTCCTGTTTCTGGAGCATCAGTGTCACGATGCCAGGCAGTGCCCTGCCATGATGCCAATGTCCTGCGCCACTCAGACCTCTATCAAAGGGCTCATCTGTTGACAAAAGTAAGGCTAATACTGTATTTACTATATTGTATTTAGTATTACTACAACGATTACAGCTAAGTACAGTATCTCAAAGTAGAGATGCTTAGCTGTAAAGTTTTATTTAAAATAAAATGTTTGAACCATGTCTTTAAACAAATAGTTAAATGTTGCCAAAATGTAAGGCTAACATTTACTATATTGTATTTAATTTTACAACTATTACAGCTAAGTATATCAGAAGACATACTTAGATGTAAAGTTTTCTTTCAAATAAAATTTGTTTGAACCATAACTTTAAACAAATAAAAAGTTGAACACTAAATAATTACACACTAAACACTAAACACTTTTAATTTCTGTTGCACCGTGTAGCACTTTGAGATTTTCATTAATGAAAAGTGCGTTATAAATTGAATTCATTATTATTATTATTATTATTAAATATTGGCATGTCCTTTTTTGCAGTCTGTGAGGAACATTGAAGCAAAGGACGTCCGTCTCTTCATTGTTGGTGATCGTGCCCGCTGTTGGACTGGCTCGTCAAAGGATACGCAAACTGTCCTCGTCTGACTCCTCAACAAGTCATTTAATGTTTACCTTGGCGCTGTCAGGTGGAGGTAGAGATGACCGGGTTTCTGAAGTCACAGTGGAGAGTTCTTCTAAAAAGATACTGTACTTATGTATTTGTGTTCACATGCAGTTAACATTTGTATAAAATTATTATCACAATAAACAACTGCAAGTAATACTAGTGAACATCTGAGCTCTTTAATGGACCAAACAGTTTAACACATTCTTGTAAACAGTTGAAATTGCTTGTTTGAAACATGTTTCATTCTTAGTGCAATTTGAGGTATATCAGAAAAACATAAAAATTAAACGTTCAAAACGTTTGTACAAAACAGACGATGTGCACAGATCACATCTTGTAATGATAACAACAAAAAATTTCTTTGGTCATTTAAAAACTACAGTAACCTGTAATTCAGTAACTTCTTTAACAACTCATCACATACTTTCACAATTTCGATGTATGCATGTGATTTCGGAAAACAAAATTGGTGACAAAATAATCGATTTTACTTCCAAAATGTATGTTTCTGTATCCTGATAGAACAGCAAATGTGTTTTTATCCTGTGAGTCATGCAGAAACTCAGAGTCCTTATTAAACCACCTGACTGTATTAAGTTAGGACATGTACCTTAATTGTACCATAAACTATCAATCCTAATGTCTGTGTAAAAAATACATTTACAGATCTGTCAGGGGACAAAGAAACATGGTTGTGGAGAATTGAAACATTTTCAAATCAGTTTTGAGTTGTTCTAAAGCACATGTGTGAACTTCTTGGGATTCCTAAGACGTGGGACTCTTGCATCTTCTGCCACCTGCCACCATCACCTGCCACCATCACCTGCCACCATCACCTGCCACCATCACCTGCCACCATCACCTGCCACGTGCCACCATCACCTGCCACTGTCTGTTGTGTGCTGCTGCCAGCTGCCTCTTCAAAGCTGGACTCATCATCTGAAAAACAAACAAAATAAAGTTTAACTGGACCCCTGATATGTTGAAATGTGTTAGGTTAATTATCTGGTTAGTTGGAGTTTTAATGTACAATACAGTATACTGTAGTTCTATGCTAGCCCTACAGCTACTCTTATTTCTTATTATAATTACATTTTTACATATTTGTTGTTTCTAATTACTCAAGTAATACAGTACAGAGGGTTAATGTGTTTTGAAGAGTCTAACTTACCAGAAAGGATGCTTTGCTCCTGGTTAGCTTCCTCTCCTCAGACTCCTCCTCATAAGATCCACACCGCTGCCTGCTGTGTTGGAAGTGGCAGATCTCTCATCAGTTCATCAACACGTAAAATAAAAAAGTGGTGGGGTCGTAGCCACTTGTCCCGTTTTTGTTTTTAGCTTTGTAGCACTTAGCTTTAAGCTCTTCCAGCGATCTCCAGCTTCTTCCAGCTTTTCATGTACTTGTTTGAATAACTACACGTTCGGTCAAGGCGTTCGATAGTTTTGAGCTATTTTAACGTTTCCATTACAAATGTTGCATCGCTCACCGACCAGTTTTACTTCCCCACCATGCGTTAGCATCTACCCACTAGCCAGCCCAGGCGGAGAAGTAAACACGAGGGGGGAGAGGGAGGGAGGGATGGGGGTGCGCGCAGCGCACATGCGCAGTCAGGACAGTTTCCCACAGTCCGGTAAAAGGAACAGATCATGTGTTTACATGCGCACACATCGGGCTACGGATCGGCGTAAACCACCCGTTTCGAACGGATCGCAAATTAGGTCGGATCACGCCGAATACACAAAAAATAACCCGACCGGGGTGTTTACATGACGGACTTTTGATCCGTTCGGCCGTTTGATCCGATTACTTATGTCCATGTAAACATAGCTAGTGAGGACGGGAGCAGGAGGAAATGAAGAGAGTTTAAAGTCCATACTTCTAGGATTCAAAGTTAATACCTTTGGGACGTATGCGGGGTTAGGTCGTAGGGTGACCTTTGACCCGTCAGGGGCAAACTTGGTACACATTGGGTGCACCGACAAAGCGTGGAGATCACCCACGCATTTAGCTGAGCAAAGAGCCAGGAGTAAAGCAGTTTTATAAGATAGCAAATCTATCCTAATGTCGCTTAAAGGTTCGAATGGGGGCTCACAGAAAGCATTCAGGACTAATTGAAGGTCCCAATCAGGGGTCAAAGTCCTGCTGGGGGGTCTCTTCCTCAATACACCCTTCATGAACTGTATCATGAGAGGGTGTGTACCGGGTGTCTTTTCCCCCAGCCTTCGAGGTATGCCGAGATGGCTGATAAAAACACCTTAATTGTGGAAAATGAGCAGCCTTTTCCAGCAGATCCTGTAGAAAGGTAAGAAGCTGGACCAGGTCAAAGAAATAAGGGACAATATTCCTTTCCATGCACCAAGCTTCAAAAACATACCATTTACAAGCGTAGAGAGTCTGTGTTGACATTGCTCTCGCTCCCTGGATCGTGTTTATCGGCCTGAGGCCATCAGTTTGTTCCTTTCAGCAACCAAGCTGAGATTTGCCACAACCCTAGACGTAAGTGGGGAGGCTGCCCTTGTGGTTGAGACAGCAGGCCCCTGAAGGGGAGCAGCTGTCAATGTATCAGCATTGAGCACACCTCTGAGGCCATGGGCCCGTGGCCATCTGGGGGCTCACAATATTAGGGAGGGGTCCCTCCTGCCTGTGTGCTCTCGCATCACCCGAATTGGAGGTGCGGGGGGAGAGGAGCAACGCCGCTCCCTTGCTGGTCAACCGTAGGCCAGAGCGTCTGCGTTTGCTTCGTTTAGTAAGAGACACGGGACATAGAGCATCCATGTTTTGTATGCGGACAGACCTTCAGATCCCAGGCCGTACCGTGGCTGGATCTGGTTCACAAGCCTCCGGCTCCGCCACCTCTCTGAAGCCAGCTTCAGTCCCAGGAGGCAGTATTAGGTACATTTTCTCTAAGGATGCGCCCTGACCAAAGAGTTGTTGACCCGCATGCCCAGAAATACAGTAATCTGTGGTGTAGTCAGTGTTTCTCTGCTGTTTTATGACAAAGCTGAAAAACTCCAGATGAAGGGTCGTTATTTAAAGGCGCAACTGGGCTAGTGCGCTGAGCTTGGTCATACATATCAGGTCCACTGGTCGTGTACGGCCTGCCGGCCTTGCAAGTTGGAAAGTCTGTCCCAGTTTGAACACTTGGAGCTATAAAATTCGTATTTTTCTGCTTAGTACCTACAGACCGGGACCGATTCATCAGGTCCAGACTCTCTTGGGCACAAGGAAAAATTATCCGGGTCGGCCAAGGTGCATTGTTTTTGTTGTTAATGACATTTATTTACAACATTTGCAGCATTACTGTTGTCCTCCCTTTTAGCACGTGTGCACGGCCCAGGCCTGCTGGCGGCTGCAACGTCCCCTTGGGTCGGTGCGGTCATTTGCTGAAATGCACTTGGGAGCCATTACAGTCCGTTGTCATGACCACCGTGTTCAACCGACACGCCCTCCGGGCATGTGGACGTGCAATGAACTTTGGGAGTTTGTGTATTCTCGGCCCTCCGAGCTCCCCAGGCGGGGGGTGAGTGTGTGACTCCCCCCGCCCGGCCTTGGACGAGCCGGTCTGCCTGCCTGCGGGTGCCGCAGGGTCTGTCTGCTACAGACAGTCCCGTGGCACCCTACTGGGGTTCATTGTTTTGACCTGGCACCCCTTGTACCGCAAGAGAGAGGGGGAGGGGGTGGCAGCCCTCTCCCTTCATAGCAATTAATTTCAAAGGGGTGCTTTGTTGTTGTTCATCATTCTTTTTTTTGAGTCAAGAACCAGGGCAAAGCTGTTCTTTGGGACTTTTATTTCGTGTTTTGTGCAACAACATTCTGTCTTTATTTTACACACAGCAGAACATTCATGTTTTGTGCATACATTAATGTCACCAGCTTTTAGTAGCCTTTTACAAATAAAGTCTGGGCAAATAAAATTAGGCTCCCGTACCCCTTGGGCGGAAGAACCAGAAAAACTGTGAAGAGGGCCCGTTTCGTCATGTCCGGGCTGTCCTCCCATTCGACCCGTCCATTGTCTTCCAGATCCATGCACTCGAGCTCCGGTGTGGGAGTGAGAGCCTCTGTCTCCCATCACGGTTTGTCGAGGAAGTCATCGGCAGGACTGCTTGGCGGGGGACGAATCTGTTCTTGCTCCAGGACAGACCGGCCTAAGGTGGATCTGTTGGTGGTCTCTGCCGGTGCTCCCCGTCATAAGCCGGCCTCTTCTGTGGGGGATGACGTGTGGCTGAGCGGTGTCAAGGCTGCATGGGTCTGCTCCCGCTTATCTCCCTGGGGGGGGGGGGGTTCAGCCTGTTTGCGCCTCTGTTCCAGCCTGGTCTGGATCCAGTCCAGAGCTCTCCCGAAGAGTCCCGTCGGCTCGATCGAGTGGTGCAAAAAAGGAACCCGCTGACCTTCCGGAAGGTCCGTCAGGGTCATCCACAGATGACGCTGGGCGATGACCACCTCAGCCATACACCTCTCTTGTGCAATGTCTGCTGTCCCCATCATGCAGAGCACAAAGTCAGTGGCCCTGCGGGCTTCTTCCAGCACCTCAGTCGCAACCTGCTTGTCTGTTGTCACCTGGAGCTCCTGTAGCTTATCCGCCAGGTATGCTTGCATCATGGCGGAGGCGTTCTTTGCACGTGCCGCGAGGCCCTGAGCTCTGTAACACATTTCGAACTGTGTAGCTGAAGCTCGAAAGGCCTTGCTAGGCAAAGTTGGTTTTGTTCCAGAAGATCTGGGGGCCAGGTGAGATGCCAGTGTGTCCTCCATTTGTGGCACATTGGCAATTCCTGCTTTTTCCATCCCAGCCACGTCGAGGAACTGGGAGAGCGGGAGCAGCATTGGAGCCCTGGGTTCAGCCCAGGTGCGAGTAAGCTCTGTGAGGAAATCCGGAAAGATGGGCATCCTGTGCCTCGTTGTCGACTGTTGCTTGGCGTAAAAATAATTTCCTGCCAACCTCGTGACTTGTTGACGAGGTGGAGGTTCCGGCCACGGGATCTGCAGCACGTCCGCCGCTGTGCGACACAAGTCGAACAGAGCGGGGATCGAAGTGTCTATCTCTGGTAGCACTGGCACCGGGTTCTGAGAGAGGTCTTCCTCCTCTCCCTCATACTCGTTATCGGCTTCATCACCAGAAATTTCACCTAAGGCTGTTAGCGAGAT
>JBBPBX010000909.1:59387-79617 GCA_038048925.1 Garcialebias charrua | reverse complement strand
GCTTTTGCCAGCCCAGCGATACGTAGGAAATTTCTTTGTACGCTCAGCGTAGGGAGCAAGCTCATCTCTAACGAGCGACGTGTCTACAGAGAAGTCCCACAAAGTTCAGGTTTAAGCGAGGTGAATGGCAAAAAAAGATCGTTTGGATGGGCGCTCGCGTCTTAAGTACCCAACGTGTGGGGCCTCAGGGGAGACGCTGACGCCCCCTGCCGTAAAGGCGTGAATGTATTCCTTCAGGTAATCGCGTGGGGGCGCAATTCCCATAGCAATAGTGTTGCACCGAGTGACCTGACTGATAAAGGGAACTCATTTCAGCCGCTTGTATCTAGGATCTCGTTCTTTCGGTCACAACACAAAGCTCATGACCATAGATGAGGGTGGGAAGGGTTAGAACGTAGATCGATCGGTAAATTGAGAGCTTTGCATTTTGACTCAGCTCTCTCTTCACCACGACAGACCGGTACAGCGCCCGCTTCACTGCGGACGCTGCACCTATCCGCCTATTGATCTCATGCTCCAGTTTTCCCTCATTCGTGAACAAGACCCCGAGATACTTAAACTCCTCCACTTGGGGCAGGACCTTCCCTGACCCGGAGAGGACACTCTACCCTTTTCCAGCTCAAGACCATGGCCTCAGATTTGGAGGAACTGATCCTCATCCCGGCCGCGTCACACTCTGCTGCAAACCGCTCCAGTAAAAGCTCTAGATCATGACCTGATGAAGCCAATAGAACCACATCATCTGCAAAAAACAGAGAAGCATCCCTAAGGCTACCAAAACGGATCCCCTCAACACCTTGGCTGCGCCTAGAAATTATGTCCATAAAAGTTATGAACAGAATCGGTGACAAAGGGCAACCTTGGCGGAGTCCAACTCTTACTAGAAACGAGCCTTACTTACTGCCGGCAATGCGGACCAAGCTCTGACACCAGTTGTACAGGGACCTAACAGCCCATATCAAAGGGCCTGGTACCCCATACTCCCGGAGTACCCGCCACAGGGCACCCACAGGGCCACCCGAGGGAAGCGGTCAAATGCCTTCTCCAAGTCTTAAAAGCCCATGTAAACTGGTTGGGCAAAGTCCCATGTACCCTCTAATACCCTGCTGAGGGTGTAGAGCCCAGTTACACCCAAAATTAGCAAAATATAAAGAATTAAAAACTGTATTAAAGGATCTAAGATATATAATAATAATAATAATAATAATAATAATAATAATAATAATAATAATAATAATAATAATAATAATAATAATAATAATAATAATAATAATGAATTCAATTTATAACGCACTTTTCATTAATGAAAATCTCAAAGTGCTACAAGGTGCAACAGAATTAAATGTCAATAAAACAAGTAATAAAACAAGTAAAATCAATAACAGTATCAACTAAGATCAAAAGTAGAATCATGAGGAGGTAGAGTATGCTCGGTTGAAAAGAAAGGTCTTCAAGCCGCTCTTAAAGTCAACCACAGACTGTGGGGCTCTCAGACAGTCAGGAAGAGAGTTCCACAGGTGGGGGGCAGCCACACTGAAAGCCCGGTCTCCCATGGTCCTTAATTTGGTTCTCGGAATGTGAAGGAGATTACTGTTCTGTGACCGCAGCGACCGGGTGGATGAGTATGGAATAAGAATATCCTTCAGATAATCTGGTGAAGCTCCATGTAAGCATTGATGTGTAATGAGAGCAGTTTTGTACTGAATTCTGTAGGCGACAGGAAGCCAATGAAGGTTATGGAGAATGGGCGTAATATGTTCAAATTTACGAACTCTCAACAAGATCCTTGCTGCACTGTTTTGAATATATTGAAGTTTCTGAAGGTTTTTGCCAGGGATTCCAATAAACAAGGAGTTGCAGTAGTCGAGCCTGGAGGAGACAAAAGCATGGACGAGCTTCTCAGCATCGGAAAAAGTTAGGGATGGGCGAAGTCTGGAGATGTTTCGAAGTTGGAAGAAGCAAGTTTTAAACAGAAACTTAATGTGATTTTCAAATGTAAGATTGGAGTCCATTTTCATTCCAAGATTAGTAACAGAGGTGGAGAGGGGGATGTCTTGTCCAGAAAAGGAAAGTGTTGTTATAGGGGATGTTTGTACCTGGTGAGGGGTGCCAATCAGTATGGCCTCAGTCTTGGAGCAGTTTAATTGAAGAAAGTTCTGATTCATCCATGCCCTAATTGCCTCCAGGCAGGCAGAGAGGGCAGTGAGTGAAGATGGAGATGACAAGGTGGAAGATGAGGATGCTCCAGTCCTGATGTAAAGCTGTGTATCATCGGCATAACAGTGAAAAGAAATGTTGAACTGATTAATAATTTGACCTAAAGGCAGCATGTAAAGGGAAAACAGCAGGGGCCCCAGAACCGACCCCTGAGGGACACCACAGGAGACACAGACTGTCTGGGACGTGGCGTTGCCAAGACTAACACATTCCAGCCTATTGGAGAGGAAAGATTTGAACCAGTCCAGGACGGTGTCGCAGAGACCGACCTCCACATGAAGACGGTGGAGGAGGATACTATGGTCCACAGTGTCGAAGGCTGCAGTGAGGTCAAGGAGGACAAGGATGGAGGGAGAGCCAGTGTCAGCAGCCAAGAGGACATCATTGGTAACTCTCAGCAATGCAGTCTCTGTACTGTGAGCTGCCCTGAATCCAGACTGGAACTTCTCATACAGGGAGTGTTGTTGTAGGTGGTCCTGCAGCTGAGCAGCAACAGCTTTTTCCAGCACTTTAGACAGAAAAGGGAGGTGTGAAATTGGGCGGTAATTAGAAAAAATGTCGGGATCCAAATTAGATTTTTTCAGAAGAGGCCTAATGATGGCAGTTTTTAGAGGCAGTGGAACATGACCAGATTGTAGAGACTGATTTATTATTTGAGTGATTAGTGGGCCTATTGCAGAGTGATTGGTTTTTATGAGAGACGAGGGGAAAGGATCCAGGGCGCAGGATGAAGGCTTCATTTTCTTGATGATGGCCTCCACCTCACTCTGAACAACTTCGTCAAAGCTGTTTAGGGTCCCAGAATGCAGACGGGTAGGTGGCACACTGAGAACAGGGAGGTTGTGGAGCTGAGATCTGATAGTGTCAAATTTGGTTTTAAAAGACGAAAGAAACAGGTCGCATTTTTGAGCAGAGTCCTCAAGAGTTTGTTTAATGGGATTAAGCAGATGAGTTGTTGTGGAGAAGAGCTGTTTAGAGTTTCCAGGGCAGGTGTTGATGATGGTAGTGTAATGGACCTACCCAGGGTCAAACTAAGGTTTTGGAACTGTCCAGTGATGACCTTTACTGACCTCTCAGTAAAGCAAGACATTTACTACAAAATCATTCATTTAGCTGTAATCTGATAAATATAGTCACCAAAAGAGACTATTTCTATCTTTGATTTTAGGCTGATGTGATCAAAAGAATAACTTTTGTCATTTTCATGATGTGTGCTTTTAAGCTGTGTTATTCTGTGAGAGTTAAACTGTGTTCACTGCTGTGTCAAAGGTGAAATCTCGGGTCACAGAGACCGGACGGTTTTGTTTAGAAACTCAGAGGACAGTAATCCGTGTTTTTCATGAAAGGGCTCCAGCTTGCTGTGCCTTTCCCTAAACAAATCTCTCTCTGCTCTGGCTGTAACCTTGGGTCTGATAAGGCAAGTTCACTCCTCTCTTTGTTCCTGCTTTTTAAGTTCTAACTGTGCGAGAACGCTTCAGAGTTTCTGGGAGCTTCGAAAGATGATGTGAACCTTCCAAAGAGCTGAATGACCACAAGTCACGCGCTAAGGACTCGTCATCCAGCTGGGACTGATAACATGTTGTTATGGGTCCACTTCGAACAAGCGTAAGCTCAAGAACTTTGTTTATTCCTTCCTGGAATAAGTTTATCTTGAAGTCAGAGGCCTGAAGCTGACATATTCTCTGATGACCAAGCGAAAACCAGGAGACGTTGGAAAACGTAA
The DNA here is from genome assembly GCA_038048925.1 of Garcialebias charrua. Lineage (NCBI taxonomy): Eukaryota > Metazoa > Chordata > Actinopteri > Cyprinodontiformes > Rivulidae > Garcialebias > Garcialebias charrua. Next base: position 75,677 of record JBBPBX010000909.1, on the reverse strand, counting down.
ACCAGAACCCTGCTTGAAGGTATTGTACTGGTTCCCACAAGGACCCGTGCATCTGAAAAGCTACAAGGTCTTCCCTCTTACCGGGCCGTCGTCAAAAGGTAAAGAGCTGTTTACAAAACGTACCTGGATTTTAGCAGAAGTCGGAGGAGAAGTGTCACTCTGGTATCATGCTCACGATAATTTCTTCTTAAATCTTTCCTCCTACTCTTTCCCCTCTCTATCTAAGCTGGAAACTATAATTAAGCTGAAGAGCCCACAGACTAAATATGTTAACATCCAATATTGAAGTCTGTTGTGTTAAATTTAAGTGTGCTGACGTATTAATTTGAAAGAAAGTGAAATCATGTCAATCAAGTGTAATGGTGTTAATTTAGTTGATTTATTTTAAATAAATGATAGTGTCTCTTTGACATATCAAACTAAGTTAACGTCTTTGTCACTTAATGGCTCTGTTTATTTATCCATCATAAAGATCACAGAAATATTGGGTAAACTGAAAAAGAACAGAATCCGTGAATTTACTCAATCTGAATAAGTAAATTAATTAAGGTAAAGAGGTCAGTATTAATATTGACCTCATAATTCTTACAGTAGAATAATATTTGGAGCGTGCTTCTTTAAGAGAATAGGCGTACGCTTTCTGAAGTTCTTTATATGCCTGCTTATGCACAGAGAGACCAGATGATTTTACACGTCTCTCAATAGCACGGCCAGTTGCCTTCATCTTGCGCAGCTCATCAGTGTACCAGGGGGCTGAACGCGAGAAAGACACCAGTCTTGTCTTCAAGGGGGCGTGTAGGTCCAGGAGCTCCCGAAGAGATTGGTTGTAGTAATCCACAGAGTCATCTGCAGAAGGATGATTGACAGCGGTCAGGGTGTGAAGATCAGCAGACAGAACATCAAGGGAAATGTTTTTAAGGTCACGGAACTGGATGGGTCGTTTTGGGTTTGAAGCAGGCGAAGATGAAGGCACTTCCAGGGAGATGACCCTGTGGTCTGAGACACCCAGGTCATATACAGATAAGTTATTGATGAGTACAGTGTCTGTAATCACCAAATCCAGAGTATGCCCCCTGCTGTGCGTAGGGGCGTCAACATGTTGAGTGAGATTAAGAGAGTCCAGAAGAGACTTAAAATCTGTTGCCAGAGGTGAAGAAGAATTGTCCACGTGGATATTTAAGTCGCCAAGAAAAATAGTCTTCACAGGGGAGGTGCAGAAAAAAGTGAGGAGGTCATGCATCTCTGAGTTAAATGAAACATGCGGTTTGGGAGGTCTATAAATTAATATAACATTCATCAGGAGTGGGGCTTTGAAGCTGAAAGCCAGACATTCAAAAGAAGAAAAGTCCTGAGAAGACAGATGAGACAATTTTAAATTACTGCGATAAATTACCGCCAGACCACCACCGCGGCCAGTGCTGCGGGCTCTCTGCAGATAACTGTATCCAGAGGGACACGCCTCATTCAGAGAACTGAACACATCTGGTTGATGCCAAGTCTCTGTAAGACACATGAGGTCCAAGTTCTTCTCCAGAATGTGATCATGAATTAAACATGACTTGTTGTATAATGACTGCACATTGAAAAGTTCTAATTTAATACCAGTTGGAATAGGTGCTTTTTGAACCGGTTTAAGTAGACTGAAGTCCACTCCACGTTTTCCTCGCCACCTCGTGCGCAGTGGACTACAAGGGCCTACAGACGCAGCGTTCTGATAACGGCATCGAGGTGCGACGCGTGCGACACGTCTTTCAGCCCAGACGGCACTAATCGAATCCGAGTTCGCTTGAGAATAAACGGTTTTCCTTCGAGAGCTTCTATGGATGTAACGAGGTCTACGCAGAAGTCCCAGTTGTTTGATGGTAGAAATAGAAAGAGGAATGGAGCAGTTGTTAAGTTCAAACAACTGCGAAGCGGAATAGGTCAACATTGTCGAGCCGGTGGAAGCTAACACGGAACTAACCGCTAACAGCAGGCCCACGGCTCCGAAAAAGATGTACAAGAAGCAGAGAGATGTAACTCGAATGAGCATTACCTTGAAGGAGTACAGGAGAGAGTCCAGAAGAGTCCAGAGGATACAGGAAGTTGAGAGAGGCAGTAGGTAAGCGAACAATAAGTGCAGCTACGTGGTTCTCGAAGCTAAATTCGTGTTGAAGCTAGCGGGAGCTAGCAGCTCCTACTATTAAAATTCCGGTCAGACTAGTAAAGTTTTCTATCTAATGAATCCAGCAAACAAGTCAAATTTTGGCTTCGCCACGATCTCCCATCCTGAGCAAGCACAATGGCATCAGTGGAAAGGAAAAACTCCCTTTAGAAGGAAGAAACCTCTAGCAGAACCAGAATCAGGACAAGCGGCCAACTGCTTTGACTGGCAACTTATAATGTTTGCAGATCCATAACGCAGTCAGAAGAGACAGTTGCTCTAAAACTTAATCACAGAAAGGTGGAAAGGTAAAAATGCCCACGTCCGTTCACACAGGTGCTGTACACAGGCTCACGCCTGTCGCACTCTGCGTTCAAGAAAGGTAGAAAGGTTCAAAGAACGGTAGAAATGTCCGCGTCCGTTCACACGGGTGCTGTACACAGGCTCGCGCCTGTCGCACTCTGCGTTCAAGAAAGGTAGAAATGTCCAACAAGGCTCGGTGAAAAAATAGCAGAAAGTAACAAAAAAAGGCTCAAGGAGCAAAAAGTACGAGGAGCAGCGGCAGCCAAGGTGCGCCCGCGTCCGCTCAGGTCGGTGAGTTTGGTGAAAACTACAACTTTTCACCAAACATATATATTTCGAACTGTAGCACATGTAGTCTTTTGCGCAGTACAAAATGAATGAAAGATTACCATGTGTATTTGCCAGACTAAGTTTCTGCATTAAAGTGACTATTTCACTCAAAGCTATTACATTTTAAAGATTTCAGCTAATTTAGTAATTTATTGACCTGTATATTTTGTATTTGGTATTTTATTTAATTACATTCATAACATTGCATTTACCTCATAGTACAGATGATTTCAAATATAGACAAGCTTAGTACATGCAGGTAACGAAAACCTTGTTTGTGGCTATACAGGTAGTCCCTGATTTACGAGCGAGATCCGTTACAACGAGGCGCTCGTAAACCGGAAATCTCGTAATTTGGAACGGCCGCCATTTCTCTCGTAAATCCGGAATTTCGCTCGTAAATTGGAACGGTTTTCGCTAGCGCGACTACAAACACTCTATTTTCATCCAAAAACTGCTTATGAGTGCATAAAAATGATCGGAAACGTGTGTCCATATGCTTAGCTAACTAACTGTGGTGAAAAAACACATGAAAACTCAGTATTTTTTTCGTTTTTTCCAAAAATTCGCAGCTCGTAAGTCTGGAACCTCGCAGATCAGAGCGCTCGTAAATCGGGGACTACCTGTAATCTGGTTTAGAATTGACATGTGTATATAGTTACGATAAACTACAAACACGTGAAACTGACATGCACTGAAAGAACACTATGAGTTTAAAAAATGGTTTACTGGAGACATACCTTTGCATTAACCCATAACAATAAACTTCCATTAGTGCTAATGCAGTTTAATTCCAAGAAATAAAGCTGCAGAATCAGCGAATCTACTGGAGAGTGTGACAAACAGGTTATGCACGCTCCGGTGGAGGCACCCTCTCTGCTAGCAATAGTTTGGTCTCTCATGTGTGCATTTTGGATGTGTCTGTATTCTGATGATGTTAGCTTAAACACATTAACATTTTGGACCAAGTTCCATTTTAGTATAAAAATCCCGGAAGGTCAGGGTACGGTCTGGGATGAGGCGGTGAAGATGGGAGAAAGGGACTATAGTGCCTTCCCGCCGCGTACAATTGGTCACGTGCGATGTATGGATGTTTATAATTTTTTTTATATGCCATGATCTTTAGGACGCCAAAGATGTTTATATAATTGGATCCATGAAAGCAGTGTTTCTGCTTTTATGCATAGACAGATTCCTGTGTTATCGGCTATTGAAGAAGACAGCAGCAGCAGTTTCGGCCATGGCAAAACTGCCAAGTCTGTGCGAAGGTTTGGTTTGTGCTTCGGGTACTCAAAGTCAGCTGATTTATGAGCTAAACCGTGAGATGGAAGCAAATTGTGAGCATTGCAGGCCACCTGCGGCTTCTGGGACTCGCCAGCATGTTGGGGATGACCTTGGAGGGGCTCATAAGCACAAACGAGTGAAATGCCCACAAATCTGCAAAATGTCTTGGAACATGCATAAACTAAGGAAAAGCTTCAGTGAAGGCTTATCAGAGCTGTACCGACAGACACCAACGTCTTATCAGGACTATGGTCCATATGGAAGTGCTTCATGGACAAATCTCACTGTCAGTGTTAAATGCATATGTAATGTGTTTACAAATGTGCTTTGTGGTAGTGTTTTTTGATGTTTTAAATCGTATCCTGATAAGGGCAAGATGTGAAGATATATTTTTTGTAATACCACTATCCTCTCCTCGTGGCCTTTTCCTCCTTTCTATCTAAAAAGTATTCTGAAAAAGGATAAGGGGCCGTCCTCTCAGAAGCAGCAGCAACATGTATCCTGCCCATCTTTCAGACAACTGTTCGAACATAATCTTACTGTATTTCAGCACAATGATAATAAAGCTTATTCTGATTCTGATTGAAGCGGGGAAGGTGTTTTTTTTTCAGGCATCTGGTAAGGATGCTCCCTGGGCACCCCCTTAGAGAGGTGCTTCGGGCATGTCTGACTGCGAGGAGACCCCTGGGAAGACCCAGGACACACTGGGGAGACTATATCTCTCGGTTGGCCTAGGAATGCCTTGGAATTCTCCCAGAAGAGCTGGAAGAGGTGGCTGTGGAAAGAAATGTCTGGACCTCCCTGCTCAAGCTGCTGACCTTGCGACCTTACTTCGGAAGAAGCATAAGATAATGGATGGATGGATGGATGGAAAGTATATTTGTAGCAGGGCAGGCTGCCATCCTTGCAAAATGATAGGGAAAACACTGGAGTAAATAAGCAGTTCATCCTTTTGAAAAATGACCATCCATCCATCCATCCATTATCTTCAACCGCTTCTTCCTTTTTTGGTTGCGGGGATAATTGGTGCCCACATTTAATAATCACTGTGAGAGAAGTGGGGTACATCGTGGACAGGTCTCCAATCCAAACATATGGAGATAAACCATTTACTATACAGGTAGTCCCCGATTTACGAGCGAGATCCGTCACAACGAGGCGCTCGTAAACCGGAAATCTCGTAATTTGGAACGGCCGCCATTTCTCTCGTAAATCCGGAAATCCGCTCGTAAATTGGAACGGTTTTCGCTAGCGCGCCTAAAAACACTCTATTTTCATCTAAAAACTACTTTTGAGTGCATAAAAATGATCGGAAACGTGTGTTTATATGCTTAACTAACTAACTGTAGTGAAAAAACACATGAAAACTCAGTATTTTTTTCGTTTTTTCCAAAAATGTGCAGCTCGTAAGTCTGGAACCTCGCAGATCAGAGCGCTCGTAAATCGGGGACTACCTGCACTCTCTTACTCACACCTAGGGACAACTTAGAGTTACCAATCAGTCTAACATGCATGCTTTTGGACTGTGGGAGGAAACTGGAGAAAACCCACACATGCACGGACAGAACATGCAAATGCCACCCAAAAAAGTCCCCTTGGGGACTTGATGCAACGACTTTCTTACTGAGAAGCAACAGCTCTACCAACTGTCACTTTGCCGCTCATGCTTCACATATGAACTTAAATTCACACTATATTTTTTTTTACTTGTAGATTAAATATAGCTTGCAACAATTACATTTTATTGAAATCTCATCAATAGACTCTACTAATTTTGTGTGTTACAGTAAATCCAACTTAACATTGGGATGGCATATTGTTGTACAATTTTAGTTTTCTACATCCCAAAAATCCTATGTCCCTACACATCTGCACACAGTAGATCAGAACACTGTCACAGGGATCAGGTGTATTTATAGACACAGCTAAATATTATTTGTTGTTGTATTTACTTGTATTTCACAGCAGGGTGTTTTCCCACTAAAACACAGGAGATTTAGACATTATGTTTTGTAATGCTATAGTCCTGTTTTTTATACATTAAAACAGCAGAAAATTAGAAGCATATCAATACAGCAACATACTAGTAAAGTTTTTCATCATGAAGTGCCGGCTGAAAAAGATAAATGTACATGCAACACAACATCAGTCCAGATCAGTTGTTTTGATAGTAAGTTTGAGACATACTGATTTGTATTTGTAGCAGTTGTTATGATCAGTACCATTGTTTTGTTTGTGGCTGCAAATTATTTTGCCTCAGGTTAGCGTGTTAAATAACAAAAATCAAAACAAATGGTACACCTATGTCCCCGGCAACTAAGGGATTTGAACTGTGAATGTTCGTAGTTTTTGAGGTTTGCAAATAACCTTAACGATTATTAGCAAACCTCTTGGATTTTGGTAGCTTGGTGGTTGTGTCAGGAAGAGCAATTAGCATTAAGCAGTCTTCATGCAAGTTCACTAGGTATAGTGATCCCTGAAGATTGGGAACAGCCAAAATATTTTCTTTTTTCATATTCATATGGTGGTGGCCATCTGGGATTTTGACACACACACACACACACACACACACACACGCACACACACACACACACACACACGTGTGTGTGTATAATGTGGTAGAGTCAGTTCGCGGAAAATGAACGGAGAAATGGTGAGGGACTATGTTATGGCAGCAGCCATCTTGAATTTTGACGTGCCAAGCCAATTTTTGATGTGAATCTTTCTTATGTTTGAATGCAGCCACACGCCAAAACTGAAGATGTGACCTCACTTCTTTTTAAAAGTTAATCAGCTCACAAACTGACATATATGGTGACAGCCATCTTGGCATGGCAACTTAATTTTTGAAAGGAGCTTTTGTCACATACTAAAATGGAAATAAATACCTTACTTATTTTTCAGTTATGCTCACAACACACAGACTGGTGAACAGACTTCCCATCAAGGGACAACAAAACTGAAACGTATGCACCATAACTCATGTTCCCTGAAGGAAGGGAACGAGGTGCAACATACTTGCTATGAGAATTGCGCCCCCGCGCGATTACCTGAAGGAATACATTCACGCCATTACAGCCGGGGCGTCACCCCGCGTCAGAGGTACCGACCTTTAGGTACTTAAGCAACTGACGCCCCTCCAACTTTCTCCAAAATTGCACTTCACCGAGTTTTCAGCATTGAAAAGGGCCAGATATGTTGCACCTCATTCCCTTCCTTCAGGGAACATGAGTTATGGTGCATAACTTTCAGTTCCCTTTCAGTCTGGTCTCTCGGTGAAACATACTTGCTATGGGAACGTAATTCATTCACGCCCTTGAAATGCTCAGTAAAATGCCTGCTAGTGTGAACGTCTGCCTTTGACCAGTAGGCATCTCAAAGCTACTTTCTATTGTGTATTAGAAAGAACAGCCTGAGTGACATCACACACAGTAACATCCAAACTATAGTACTTTGCAAAAGTGTTTAATATAATAGAATAGAATATATCTTTATTGGCATATTTGCACCAAGGTACAAAGTGTTACAATTGGTGTGCGCACAATCCTAAGAGGGACGTACGCACGGAAAGCCGCAGCAATAATTAAATCGCATCGCCAAACAATCAGATATGGAAAAAAGTCGGATAATCATTGGTATTTAAAAAAGAATCTATCACATTTTGTCTTAGGACATTCTATGATAAAGTCAAAAAAACTCTACCAGCTCAGCACGGATAAAGACAAAGACATGTTGCATTTGGTGGCATAGCAGGGAGATAAGTCTGTAATCATTTCAGATAAGCACAGTCTGCAGATGGTCTCAGCTCGGCTCCATCTGAATGCACACAGAGACCTCTGGGGGGGGGGGGCAGCGACAGTTTTTCAACAGCTTCAGACTCCAGGAGAAGTTTGCAGTCAGCCTTTTTTCAAGGTTGCTTGAGTCCCGATTAGATTAGTTGCTTTTTTTATTTTTTCAGGGCATGCCATAGTGTATGCTGACTACAGCCTTGAAGTCCAGGTGCCGTCTAGGTCCAAATCGCCGAATTATGTGAGGTTCCGAGCTACAAATCCCCATCTGCCCCCTGATGTCGGCTGCAAACGAGTCCCAAAACGCACTGCAGGTCCGCGGCTGTCCACCACTGTTCCCATTGTGCGATTCAGCTCGAACAACAGCTGGGTCATTGAGGTCAAAGCCCGGATCAAAGAATCTTGTTGAGCAGGAAGTTTCGCCAGCGCGTTGATTGCCGCGGTAGCCTTCCTTAGCTTCCAGTAGTAGAAACCTCAGCCTAAGCCAAAAATCAGAGTAGCTGCGACCAAAATTCCAATTATCCACAGATCTTCCACGTCTTCAACAGAAAGAACGGTCAGACACATTAACTTCCATTCTCCTCACGAGTCCATAATATAGCCCACCGCATGCGTGTCGAGGGGGCACGCCAGCTCTCCTGGTCTGGAGCGCTTCGTGGAAAAAAAATTATCGATAGAGGAGACAGCCCACGTAATTAAATCCATTTTCCAAATTGCTTCGAGTGAGCACTGAAGAGTTGCAGACGAGACAAAAATGGAAAAGCAGGGAGGAGGAAATCTTTAGGGAGGAGAGGAGCAGAAAGAGAAGCGACCTGCTTCACCAAGAGCCGGAACTAAGTTAATGAGCTCCAGTTCGCAGTAGCGCAAATGTCTGCAACTGGCATGCCCTTGAACAGTGACCACGAAGTGGCCAAGCCCCTAGTTGAGTGAGTGTGCACTCCAGGGGGCACCTGTTGACCTTTGCTACTGTACGTCCTTTTAATGGCCTCAGTCACCCAATGTGAGAGGCACTGTCTTGATAGGGCCTTTCCTGTAGCAGGTGCGGCAAAGCAGACGAACAGTTGGTTTGTTTCCCTCCATTCGGCTGTTCTCTGTATGTAAGTGCGTAAAGCTCTCACAGGGCAGAGAGCCTTTAGTCTCTCCTGTTCCTGAGTAAGGACAGGGGCAGGTGGGAAGGAGGAGAGGTCAAAGTCTAGACTCCTATGGTTCAAAGTCAAGACCTTGGGAGTATAAGCGGGATTAGGCCTCAGGGTGACCTTTGACCCGTCAGGGGCGAATATGGTACATAACAGATGTACAGATAGAGCAAGGAGGTCACCTACGCGTTTCGCCGAGCAAAGAGCCAGAAGAAGAGCAGTTTTATAAGATAGAAGATCTATCTTAATCTCGCTCAGAGGCTCGAATGGCGGGTCGTAAAGAGCCCCCAAGACCAGGCCAACATCTCAACCAGGGGTCAAGGTCCTACTGGGTGGCTTTGTTCGAAACACACCTTTCATATATCTCATTATGATTGGATGTGCTCCAGGAGTCCTGTGTCCCTAGCCCTCGTGACAAGCAGAGATAGCTGCAAGGAACACTTTAATCGTTGAATAAGAATGACCCTTTTCCAGTAAATCCTGAAGGAAGGTTAGGAGCTGAGCCAAGTCGCAAGCATAAGAAATGATATTTCTTTCTGAGCACCAAGCTTAAAAATACGCCACTTCTGTGTGTGTTTCCAGCATGGGCATTCTGTATGGTTTTCACCACGTTCTCCGGTAGGCCCGAAACCATCAGCCTGTGCTTTTTAGCTAACAGGTTGGAATTAGTTCCAGTTCCTGGCCTAAGAGGCTGGACTACAACTTCCTGTGTGAGCCTTTGAGGGTCAACCAGGTTGGGGAGAGGGCCTCCACATTGATGTGTTAACAGACTGCACTGATCGAGTCTCGTCGAAGACAGATGAAGTCTATTAATTTTTTAGATCAAGTTGGAGCAGGGAACTTATTATTTCTCTCCAAAACAGGATTTATTGGATTGAGGGTCTGTGGTTTTTGTAAACAAGCAGACCTCCTAACTCCAATTGGTGTCTCACCCGGTGGGATAATGTTGTATGGGAGCAAGTCTGATGTAGCTTTGTGAGGGAAGTCACGTGCTGCTCATTCACCACTTGGGCGTTGCATGTCCTTCATGAATAATAAAGGGGCAGCTGCAATGTGTAAACATGGAGATGGTCATTTGTGACCGGCAGACTTAAGATAATTTGTTGATAAGGAGCCCAGTTTCCTTTCAAAATCAGAAAGAGAAATCTGGTTAGACTCCGATCCATCTACATACACAGTAACATGATCACAGCCACTGTTGTGAGGGTGTGAAATTTGTGGCCGCCTTGGGGCATCCGTCGTGACTCCTCCATCCTTAGAATCTGTTGACGTGCTCTCCTGTGGTGCGAACATGTCACGTGTTTGTCTGGTTAGTGTATTGACCGGCTCCTCGGGGAATGCCCACCCTGAGAGCTTCAGCCAGCCTGCACCTTTTGGTCCAGCTTGGTCTGGATTCGCTCCAAAGTCTGACCAAATATCCCCTCCGTCTCTATTGAGTGGTGGAGAAAAGGCACCCTTTGTCTCTCCGGTAGATCCGTTAGCGTCATCCACAGGTGGCGGATCGCAATGACCACTTCCGCCATGCCTCTACCCTGACCCATAGCAGCTGTCCCCATCATGCGAAGCACGAAGTCTGTTGCTCTGCGGGCTTCATCCAGTAAGTCGGCAGTAGCTTGCTTATCTGAGGTTACCTGCAGTTGTTGGAGTTTTTCCGCAAGGTAAGCCTGTATCATCGCGGACGCGTTCATGGCGCGTGCCGCGAGTCCCTGAGCTCTGTAGCACTTCTCGAGAAGAGACGCTGAGGATCTACAAGTTTTGCTGGGGAGAGTCGGTTTTGTCCCGGATGACTTGGGAGCTAGGTGGGACGCCAGTGTGTCCTCAATCTGAGGCGCGTTGGCTATTCCCACCTCATCCATCCCTTCCACGTCGAGGAACTATGAGAGAGGAAGGAGCATGGGCGTTCGTGGTTGAGACCAGGTGCGGTTAGTTCCGTGAGGAAGTCTTGGAACACGGGCATCCTTTGCCTCGTTGCTGCCTGCTGTTTTGAATAAAAATATTTCCCTGCCAGCCTCATGACCTGTTGGCGAGGCGGAGGTTCCAGCCAAGGGTTGTGCAACGCGTCTGCTGCTCTGTGGCACAGATCGAGCAGGGCAGGAATAGAGAAGTCAGTTTCAGGGAGCACAGGTACTGGGGTCCTGGAGAGGTCCTCTCCCGGATCCTCGATTTCGAGCTCTGGTTCCTCCGCTGAAAATTCGCCCGAGGCTGAGATGGAGATCTCGTCTTCATTCATCATGCCTTTGGTGTCGAACTCGACTGATAGGTCCACCATGGGAGCGAGCGGGTCAGGGTTGTCGCCCCATTCGACGCGCGTGCTGTCGTGCAGAGCCATGTTCTCGAGCTCCGGGGTCGTGAGCCCCCTTGAGTGAGGGATTCAATGGTATCTGGGTCCTGTGGTCCAGCTGAGCTTCCCACGGCCTTAGCCACGAGATCCACCAATGCCGTAGCACCGCATCCAGCATCTGGCTGCAGTGTAGGCAAGAGTCGGGCGCGTCCAGAGCTTGTCTTGCATGAAATATACCCAGGCAGACTGGACAGGCCTCATGGGTGTCCGTTGCTGCGAGGGAAAAAAACACATCCGCTGGGACAGGCGCGCAAGGTTGGGCTCGCCGTCCCGCTGGTTTTCCTTGGAAGTCTTGTCTTTCGCTTTCCTTTCTCCAGAGGCATGTCCGAGATAAGGCGAGCGAGTCCTTCCAGAATCCTTTTTCTTCTTTGTTCAAGTATCTCCTCCGTCGTGTCGCTTTCGCTGGTTAGCCCGCTAGAATGTTAGCCGGGGTAGCGGTTGTGGCGTAGTTATAACGTCGTAGAGCGAAGCAACCTGTAGAGAGAGGAGAGGAAAAAACTTTGAGGTTATAGAAATGTGCTGGACTAGCTTTCGCTAGTCCAGCAGTACACAGGGAAAAAATATCTGTGCACTCTGTGCATGGAGCGAGCTTACCTCAGGTTGAGAGATGGAGCAGCAGAGAAGTCCCGCGAAGAGAGGTAGTTCAGGTTTTTGTGAGGTGAAGGGCAAAAAGAGAAAGTTGGAGGGGCGTCAGTCGCTTAAGTACCTAAAGGGTGGTACCTAAGTCGCGGGGTGACGCCCCGGCCGTAAAGGCGTGAATGTATTCCTTCAGGTAATCGTGTGGGGGTGCAATTCCCATAGCAAGTATGTTGCACCGAGAGACCACACTGAAAGGGAACCAAGTTTCAATGTAATACTGTAGTTCTTATAACATCCTTTTCTTGCACCAAAATTTAAATAAAAACAACTTCTAAAAGGCAGAACTGTAAAATACTCTGTATCACTAATCTGAATAGTGAAAATATAGAAAAGAAAAATGTTTCTTCAAATAAAAAGTTTCACAACTTTACTTTGAGCATTCATTAGAAAATGAATAAGGGACAGTAGGATAAAATCTATCATTATCAGGCAGTGTAGCTGTATGGTGCATGTTGTTATTAAAAGTAATGAGTACGTTTGAGGTTTAGTAGAACATTGTCTATTTTGACCTCTAAATGTTCACTGGAGAGAAATACCAGACCAAAACCATACCTCACTCTGTCATGATTACACTAATCAGGATTAGTGAAGAAAAGAGTGAATGAACCTTTAATGATAAGCTGCTCTGCAGTACTGTATAGAGAATGAATGCTGGCTCTAACCTTAATACTAAGCCAAACGATTCTAACGCCCCCTACTTTCCCAGTGATAATAAAACAAATGGAATTCATAAATAAATAAAAAACATTTCTGCATATGTCTTTAACATTCTATATGAAGAATTTTATGAGGACTATGCTTTATTTATTGTTTTGAAATAATAATAATAACATTTTTTTTTTTAATTCTCAAACTATTTCTCACTGACAGCAAATGCTGGAGAGTGGAGTCAAAATTTTATCATCTCGTCTTGGACTGGTGAATCTCTAACTCGAATAATCACTGTGAAAATCACATCATGTAGCTGCTGGTCTGTTTCATGTTGCTGCTGATCTGTTTCATGTTGCTGTGTTCATTCGTGCTCATCTGCTCACACAGACTCATGTTCGTGCTGCTGTTCTGTGTATTGTGTTTATTGTTTTTACACTATTAGAGCTTAGTGTATATTTAGTTGTTGTTTTTCATAATCTTTATTCATATCTTAGATCCTATTACTGTTTTACTTTTACATTTTATTGTTGGATGTAACTGGGACCCTGTGTACATAAATTTGTTCCACCACATGTGGTGCAAACGACAAAGAATATCTGTAACTGTAGCTGTATTTGAATCTTAGCATGTTGTTTATCTGTAATTAGTTAAAGGGGACCAAATATTCAAAATTCACTTTTTAATGTTTTTTTTTTAACTCAACTTTGGGTATTTACTTCATAAAAAAACAGTCCTAGGGCCCAAAAAATGCACCCAGTGGTTTATTTACTCTAAGTATATTTATTTATCTTTGATAGAAACACTTCGTTTTCACTTCCTACGGTTTGTGATGTCACAAACCGTAGCCACAACCCACCTCAAATCTGAGTCCAGCCCTTCACCTAGCAACCCCTGGTGCGGCTCCACCCACTTCAGTATAAAAGAGGTGACGGTTGTTTTTCCTGATTTCATGTCAGCACAATGGCTAAAAATGTCACAGAGTCTAGCCAGCTAACGTGAGCATTGCAAAGATTCTCTAATGCCTCCTTTCCACCGCTCGGCTTGGCTCGGGTTGGATCGGCTCAGTTCGGGTCGGGTCACATCTATGTTCTGTTTCCACAGCTTTTTTGTACCCCTTCTGTGGGCGGGGTCCAGAATCCTACTCGTCCAGAAACTGTTTTTTTTTTTTAAACAACACAGTGTGATCACAACATGTTCATATACTAAATGTATCCTGTTGGAGTTATTTGAAATAAAATTCAATGTTTTATAGACATAAATGTGTCAAGCTACGTCCATTAATTTTCTCCCTTGTACTTTGTATCACATATTATCAATTCTATCAAAAACCACATAGCTGATATTTTTCAAAAAAATCTAGTGTGATCACAACATGTTCATATACGAAATGTATCCTGTTGGAGTTATTTGAAATAAAATTCAATGTTTTATAGACATAAATGTGTCAAGCTACCACCATTAATTTTCTCCCTTGTACTTTGTATCACATATTATCAATTCTATCAAAAACCACATAGCTGATATTTTTCAAAAAAATCTAGTGTGATCACAACATGTTCATATACGAAATGTATCCTGTTGGAGTTATTTGAAATAAAATTCAATGTTTTATAGACATAAATGTGTCAAGCTACCACCATTAATTTTCTCCCTTGTACTTTGTATCACATATTATCAATTCTATCAAAAACCACATAGCTGATATTTTTCAAAAAAATCTAGTGTGATCACAACATGTTCATATACGAAATGTATCCTGTTGGAGTTATTTGAAATAAAATTCAATGTTTTATAGACATAAATGTGTCAAGCTACCACCATTAATTTTCTCCCTTGTACTTTGTATCACATATTATCAATTCTATCAAAAACCACATAGCTGATATTTTTCAAAAAAATCTAGTGTGATCACAACATGTTCATATACGAAATGTATCCTGTTGGAGTTATTTGAAATAAAATTCAAATTTTTATAATTTATTTTCGTTGTGCAAGCATAGGTTTTGGAAAAAGTCAAAGCGAAACTGTCACGACTCGGGGAACCCAGAGTTGTACGAGACCAGAAAGGACAAGATACAGTTAGCAGGAATAGTGATGTTTATTTATATACAGTGCAATATATACAGTGGTTCATCTCTTGGAGATCCTGGGGAAGAGAGGGTTGGATCAGTGGAGTCCACTTGCAGCGTTCGTATAGTGATTGTTTTGTGTTTCCTTACAGATGAGGTGCTGAGCGTGGGTGAGATCCACCAGAGATCACCAGAGACAGAATCCAGGGGAATAGTCGGTACAGGTTTGATGGGCGTGTGGCTGGAAGGCAAGGCACGGAGGACTGGAACCTGGACCACGGGAACTCCGAACCAAACAGGAGTCGAGGAGACAGGATGACGTAAACAGGAATCAATGCTTCAGCGATGAGTCACACTAGACTGCAGCCTTAAATAGTGGAAGGTCCTCATCAGAAGGATGGCCGCCAGCTGGTGGAAATCAGCGGCCAATCAGGAGGCAGTGTTGCAGGCAGTGGAACTCATCACAGTACCCCCCCCTCAAGAACCGCCTCCAGGCGGCCCGAGGCGCTTCTCGGGGTGATCCCTGAAGAACGTCGTGATGAGGCTGGGGTCCAAGATGAAGGACCGAGGGATCCACGACCGTTCCTCAGGTCCATAACCCTCCCAGTCGACAAGATACTGGAACCCACGACCCCGACGTCGCACGTCCAGAATAGTCCTCACGCTGAAGGCAGGGTGGTTGTCAACCAACCGGGCAGGCGGAGGGAGGTCAGCAGGGGGGCACAGGGGACTCGTAGAAACAGGCTTGACCTGAGAGACGTGGAAGGTAGGATGGACTCTCATGGAGCGAGGAAGTTGCAGACGCACAGCAGAAGGATTGACGACCTTGGTAACAGGAAAAGGACCGATGAACCGGGGCGCCAACTTCCTAGGTGTGTCCTTGAGGTTGATATCCCTGGTGGAGAGCCACACCTCCTGACCCACCTGGTAGACAGGAGCCGGCGCACGGTGACGATCGGCAAACAGTTTGTTTTGGGCCGCCGTCCGGGTCAGAGCCGCCTTAACCTGTCGCCAGACACGACGACATCGACGAAAATGATGTTGCACAGAGGGGACAGAGATGTCGGTCTCCTGGCTGGGAAAAAGCGGTGGGGCATAACCTAGTGAGGCTTCAAAAGGGGACATCCCTGTGGCAGACGATTTATGAGTGTTGTGGGCATACTCTACCCACACCAGGTGCTGGCTCCAGGCTGAGGGATCCCTCTCGACGACACAACGAAGAGTAGCCTCGAGGTCTTGATTACAGCGCTCAGCTTGACCATTGGATTGCGGGTGGTGGCCTGAAGTGAGGCTAGAGGATGCCCCCAACGTCCTACAGAAAGCTTGCCAGACCTGGGAGACAAATTGGGGACCACGGTCCGAGACCACATCTGAGGGAATCCCATGGAGTCGGAAAACGTGCTGGACCATTAACTGGGCGGTCTCAAGTGCAGAAGGGAGCTTAGGCAGGGGAACAAAATGAGCCGCCTTAGAGAACCTGTCAACAATTGTCAGAATGGCGGTGTTACCTTCACTGGGGGGCAGACCCGTGACAAAGTCCACCGAAATGTGAGACCAAGGACGACTAGGAGTTGGTAGGGGTTGTAGCAGGCCGGCCGGTGGTCGA
>JBBPBX010000909.1:44050-55253 GCA_038048925.1 Garcialebias charrua | reverse complement strand
CGTCCGAAAGACTTCCTTAGAATACAGCATCTCAGACTGAGGAAGTCTTTTGGACGAAAGTTGAAATGTTTCTACAATTTTTTTGCTTTGTTTTGTTTTGTTTTTTGAATGTCAAGAGGACAAGACTTAGTTTTATGTTAAAATATACATGCACTGATTAATTTCTAAAAGTTTTAACCAAAATATGTCCACTGGTTGAACATTTTCATGCAAGCTACGTATCTCTACAAAACATAATGTGCTTGAGTCCCTTTTATTTTGAAAAGCTTTTAGTTTGTTGCAAACTGAATACCAGCATAACATTTTAATAAGTAGAGTATACGCTGAGCATCCCTTGAAGGAATGCATATCAGTTTTATACTATGATCATCTCACACTGAGAAATGATATTTAGCCATTTTGGTCAAAACTTGAAACTATAGTTTGTCTCAATCTCATACCAAATTGTGAGATGTCACGCTCAGTGTATGAGTTGCCAATGACTCTCAGTGTCATGTTTTAGCATATTATCTATACAACTGAATGAATTGTATACATTTTGTGTTGGCTAGGGCCATTTAGCTGTGGCAGTTATCTTTAATACAAGTAACTTTGAAAGTTATTCAATTTAGATTTACAAATATATTCTTTCTAAAAGTTTCATTAAAATCCACCCAGTGATTCAATTATTATTTTGCTAACATACAAACAGGGTTGACTCCAACAAGTAATGTTAAAGTTTTAAACAAAATATTGTGCAATGAGTAGCACGTGGACTCTGTTGTGAATGATACTTAGCTATCCACGTTATTCCTACGCCCCATGACGCTTTGCGCGAAATGTGCACACGACTTCCGGTTGACCGGAAACACCGTTTGTTTACATGCGAGTAATACAGTTGAAGACAGTCCAAACTTTGTTGTTTTAGTTCATTAAAAATGTGGGAACACCACTCGTTTTGTTAAAAGAGGAGGGACAAATAAAAAGAAATTACAGATGTTACCTGATCGCGCAGACATAATTTAAAAATACATAAATAGCGAACGCGTTTGCTCCGGCCTCTCGGCTAAGGTTTGTTAGCAGCTATCTCGGCTAAAAATACCGGTCGCGTCTGAGATCTATCGTTTTAAGACAGTAAATCTTCCAAAACTCTCATTAATAAACCCTCCCCGAATAAAAAGATGTTACCTGATCGCGCAGACATAATTTAAAAATACATAAATAGCAACGCGTTTGCTCCTGTCTCTCGGCTAACGTTTGTTAGCAGCTATCTCGGCTAAAAGTCACGGTGTTCTGTAACACCGGTCGCGCCTGACATATATCATTTTAAGACAGTAAATCATCCAAAACTCTCATTAATAAACCCTCCCTGAATAAAAAGAAATTACAGATGTTACCTGATCGCGCAGACACAGCCATAGAGTAGGATGCAGGAACACTCTTTCTTTGTTTTGGGTCCGTGTTGAAAACACTGTTGTTTTAGCCAAAGATTTAGCTTGGTCCGGTTGTTGGTGCAGCCGCGAACAGCACAGCAGGTACCTGAACCCCGGTAGGACATTTCAGTAAACGTTCCGTTTAAACAAAAGCTGTGTTTGCTCCGATAAAATGAATGAAAATAACTTTCAAAAACACCCGCGATCCATACTCCGCCTATGGAATACAGGCACTTCCGGTGTCGGACAGGAAGTACAATGCACATTCGTTTCTACAGTGGCACCCCCAAGAATAAGGTGGATAGGGTCTATTCATGTCATCATCATGTCTATATGTCTATTCCCACCCTCATCTATGGTCATGAGCTTTGGGTTATGACCGAAAGAACGAGATCTCGGATACAAGCGGCTGAAATGAGTTTTCTCCGCAGGGTGGCTGGACTCTCCCTTAGAGATAGGGTGAGAAGCTCAGTCATCCGGGAGGGACTCGGAGTAGAGCCGCTGCTTCTCCACATCGAGAGGAGCCAGTTGAGGTGGCTCGGGCATCTGGTTAGGATGCCTCCTGGACGCCTCCCTGGTGAGGTGTTCCGGGCATGTCCCACCGGGAGGAGACCCAGAGGAAGACCCAGGACACGCTGGAGGGACTATGTTTCTCGGCTGGCCTGGGAACGCCTTGGGATTCCCCCGGAGGAGCTGCTCCAAGTGGCTGGGGAGAGGGAAGTCTGGGCCTCCCTACTTAGGCTGCTACCCCCGCGACCTGACCCAGGATAAGCAGAAGAAGATGGATGGATGTCTATAGGGGAGGCAACATTTATTTAACAGCCAAATATGGGACGATTCCTATTAGGCTAGCTTTAGCTAACCTGAATATTTTACAAGCCTCCTGTCTTGCTCATACACTGACTGTACTTACCTAATATCTTTTAACCACATTGAAAGGCTTTTTTTCAACTTCCTTCTCCCTTTTTCTGTTTTGCGCCCTGGATAGTTTTTTTTCTGCTGCTCCAGTGCACGAGTGAAAAAATAAATAAATAACGCGCCTGGGTGCGTGCTCACAGCAGCACCTGTGTGTGTAGGGAGAGCAGAGAGATAGGAGGAGGGAGGTGAGGGAGCAGGGGGGCGCCTAATCAGTGCTGTTGGCCTGTTATTGTCATTTCATGCAGTTAAAGAAAATGCCTGCTAGAAAACCGTTTTTTTCTAGAGACGGTTTTGACGCCCCCTTCAGTAGAGCGCCCCCATGTGGTGCATCCATGGCATAGTGCCCATTTGCGCCACTGTGTTTTGGGGTTTCAAAGCCAGACATCAAGGGGAAGGGCAGACTACAGGAACCACCTGAGATGCAACCTCTGATGCAGATAGAGTGGCACCTTTCTCAAAAACCTGCAAATCCAATTTTCTGTCAGTGGGCACGTGCAAGCACGGTTTGACAAAAACTAACAGCCGGTCTGGATCAGACCACATTTCAGCAGGTCATGGGTTTCACATACAGTATATGGTCTGGAGAAAGTGTAACTGACACACACAAAAAACAGGACAAAGAACTGGAAGTAGCAGAAATGAAGAAGTTGAGGTTCTTCTTAGGAGTGACAAGAATGGATAGGATTGGGAATGAGATCATCAGAGTTACAGCACAGTTGAACAAGTGGGAAATAAATGGTAAATGGTAAATGGACTGTACTTATATAGCACCTTTCTATCTTATCAAGCTACTTAAAGCGCATTACAACACAATCTGTGCCCTCATTTACCCATTCATACAGCACTCTATTAGATATCTACAAAGCTATTTTGAATCTGTAGAGACTAATCAGTGTTTTGGATCACATTCATACACCGATAGGACACACATTGGAGGCAATGAGGGGTTTGGTGTTTTGCCCAGGGACACTTCAGCATGTGTCTGTTGGTGGAATCAAACCACCAACTCTCCCATTGGAGGACAACTGCTCTAACCACTCAGTCACAGCTGCCCCAGTTTGGCCTCTCTGACCCAGATAAAGTCAGAGAGGCCAAACTGAGATGGTTTGGACATGTCCAGAGGAGGGACAAAGGGTATCTTTGTAGAAGGATGTTAGAAAAGCAGCTGCCAGGAAAAAGACAAAGGGGAGACATATGGATGCAGTTAGAGAGGATATGGAGGTACTTGTAGTGACAGAGGATGCAGAGGAGGACAGAGTGAGATGGAGGAGGATGACTCGCTATGGAGACCCCTGAAGATGGAAAAGCAGAAAGAAGAAGAAGATGGATTTAACCAAAAAAGTCAGACTGGTAGAGTTTGAGGGAATGCCAGGACATGTCATAGATCTAATGGATTTTCAACGACACCAACACAACCCTGAAAAAGACAGGCAAACCACATAAATAAATGCAAGACTCTTTCAAATGTGAATTCTGATAATGATGATCCCCACAACTGAGCCCAATTACTGGGTTGTTGACAAGGAATAGTGAGAACGGATTTTCCCCAGATCCTTGTCATTCAACTTTAGAATCTGGTGATTTTTGCTGTGCATTAATCAGAATCTCTACCATGGAAATATAAAGGGCATTGGTCCTCATAAATCAGGGAGTAGCAGACTGTAACTTGTAACATAACACTGTTCACACAGTATTATGTGCAGAGAAGCTGACTATTACTTCCCCCTTATTTATTTCCTTAGCACATTATATTGAATATGTGGGATGTATGGTTAAGGAAATCTTTTCCGTTGTTGTTGATAACAGATGAATAAAGGTGGTCATGTAATAGATAATAGCTCACCCAACTTTGGGGTAAAATTTAAACACACTGGAGCTTAAGTAACAGTTCAAGTTTGAACAAAACGACTACCTATTCATTATTTTGCTCAAAAGTATTTGGTTGAAAATTTTAGCACAAAAGGAAACTGAAAGTTATGCACCATAACTCATGTTCCGTGAAGGAAAGGAACGAGGTGCAACATACTTGCTATGGGAATTGCGCCCCCGCGTGATTACCTGAAGGAATACAATCACGCCTTTTACGGCAGGGGGCGTCACCCCGCGTCAGAGGTACCGCCTTTCAGGTACTTAAGCGACTGACGCCCCTCCATCTTTCTCAGAAATTGCACTTCACCGAGCTTTCAGCATTGAAAAGGGCCAGCTATGTTGCACCTCGTTCCCTTCCTTCAGGGAACATGAGTTATGGTGCATAACTTTCAGTTCCCTTTCAGTTCGGTCTCTCTGTGCAACATACTTGCTATGGGAACGTAATTCATTCACGCCATTGAAATGCTCAGCAAAATGCATGTGAGAACCTCCATCCTAAGGGACGGGCATCTCCTAGCTGTTTACTACAAGGGATGCAGAGAGCAGATGCCAAGAGGAAAAAGCCAAATGTGAGAGACATCCAAATGATGTCTCACATGACAATTTATAAATAACACTAACTAGAAACAGCCCAAGCGTGCTCCAGTAGCGTGAGTACACATCAACTCCTGTTTCCCTTTGAACAGGAGGTTGTTCCCTCTTTGTTTGTTTTTTTGTTTTTTTTAACGGCCCGACTGACAAGTGGAGCCCATCCTGATGTTGGAGATCAGTCAAAGAGAGGGGAAACCTTTCCATTATGCATCTCCCAGGCAAAAAACATAAACATCAAGGGATACCCTTGTGAATGTTATTGCTGCTTGTGTCGGGACAAAGCAACCAAAGCCTTAGGCTTTCAGCCAGTACCTTTCAGAGGCCAGGCTGAGATTTGCCACAACCCTGGACGTGGGTGTAGAAGTTGTCCACGTGCCTGAGTCAGTAGGTCCCTATGAGGAGGCAATTGCCATGGTGTCCCTGACAACATTGAGATCAACTCCGGGAACCACGGTTTCTTTTGCCATCTGGGAGCTATGAGGATCAAGGAGAGAGCTCCCCGTCTTACCCGTTCCAATGTCGCCCCGATCAGAGGGACAGGTGGAAAGGAGTAGTAGAGCACCCCTGCTGAGCAATCATGTGCCAGAGCGTCTATCCCCAATGGAGCATCTGTCTCCTTCAGGGAGAAATAGAGGTCACAGTGTGAGCTAGCTCTGCAAGCGAACAGGTCCACAGAGGCTCTATCGAAACGTGACCATACCTGTTCCATGATCCGTGGGTTCAGGCTCCATTCCGATGCCAAAAGAGGCCCTCTTGAAAGGGCATCTGCTCCATAATTCAGATCACCAGGGACATGAGTCGCCCTAAGTGACAGAATTCTTGGAGCACACCATGTGAGCATCCTCCGTGTCATATCGAGGAGGGCCCGGGACCTCGTCCCTCCCTCCCTGTTGATGAAAGACACCGTGGTCCTGTTATCTGATTTTACCAGGATATGATTCCCGGCAACCAGACCTTTAGTGAAGAAGTATTTTAATGACAGGAATATGGCCAGCAATTCCAGGAAGTTAATATGTAATTTGGCTTCCTGCTCATTCCAAAGGCTGCGGGCGTTCTTATTTCTGGAGATCGCTCCCCATCCTGTTTTTGAGGCGTCCGTCGTGATGACTACACGGGATGACACCCTTCCCAGTGAGACCCCTTCCGTGAAAACGGACAGATCTCTCCAAGGCTCCAGGGCCTTCAGACACTCTGGGTCTATCTTAAACTTTTCTGCTTGTTTAGGCAGAGTGGGTTGTATTTGTTGGTTAAACCATATCTTTATGGCCCACATTTTCAATAATGCACGTGGTACACAAGGAATGGCTGCCGCCAAGAGGCCCAGCAGACGTCTACACGTTTTCACAGGGACCCGTTGGTCCAGTTTAAATTTTCCCAGGCAATGGCGAATGGAGGAAACTCTTTCCTTTGAGAGCCATGCTCTATATCGGACAGTGTCAATCTGTACACCCAGAAATACGGTAACCCGTGACGGAGTCAGATCGCTTTTCTGTAGGTTTATGACAAAACCGAGAGACTCCAGGTGAGAGATCACCTTAAGGGAGTGTGACAGCGCCTGCCTTCTGCTTCCAGCCAGAATTAGCAGGTCGTCCAGGTAATTCAAGACCCTGAGTCCTTGATTCCTAAGAGGGGTCAGGGCTGCATCCAGACATTTAGTAAATGTACGCGGAGCAGTCTTTAAACCGAAGGGTAAGGCTTTGAATTCATAAGCGTTTCCTTCGAATGCAAAACGGAGGAACTTTCTGTGTCTCCTCCACACGCCTATATGGAAATAGGCATCTTTCAAATCCATTGTACATGCGTAGTCTCCTGGTCTCACAGACTGGAGAACTTGCCGCAGTGTAAGCATCCTGAACTTGAAAGTTTTAATTATTTTATTGAGAGTCCTGAGATCCAAAATTGGTCTCAAGGAACGGTCCTTTTTGGGCACCAGGAAGTACTTGCTGTAGTGTCCGGAGCGTAGTTTGCGTCCTGAGACCAAACTAATCACTCCCTTTTTCAGCATGGTTGAAACTTCCTCCCTCAGCACGTGCGCACGTGCAGGGTTGATCTTAGATTGCAACATCCCTGAGAAACGGGGCGGTCTCTTTGAGAACTACAACTTGAGCCCGTGACGTATTGTTGTCATGACCCAATCATTTGGTAGACACGCCTCCCAAGCCTGCGCATGCGCGCTGAGCCTGAATGGCATGTTGAATTGCTGCTCCTCGTGTTTCAGGTTTAAGGGAGTGACCTTTGACCCCTCTCGCGCCTTTTCGAGCAGGTTGCTTGGCCCAACAGAAGATATTGCGAGATCAGGCCGTCTCCGGCGAATCTCATGTATCTTGCTATGGTTCATAGTTCGACCGTGAGGTCTGGGTTCTATAAAAATGGGACTCGAGTCAAGAACCAGGGCAGTCTGTGCTTTGGTACTTTTATTTTTGTACATGTCTGAAACATTGTCTGTTTTGTTTACATATACAGTAGGCGAGTCATGTTTGGTGCGCGTACACATGTCACCAGCTCCTCGTGGTTTTCTGCAAGCAGAGACTGGTATCAGAAAGTCAGGTTCCCGTACATTGCGGGCGGGCGAACCTGTAAAATTATCAGTTCATCCTGGTTCATCAGGTCCGGGACTGGTTTCCATAGTAAGAGGTCGAAGTAGCACTCGGACGGTACTGTGAAGCCTCACAGTCCCCAGCGGGTCTCGTTCGTGGGAGACCACGCGTGTTTTCCATTGGTGGGGCATTTTTTTTCCTTGGCAAACCCTCGCGGAGAGCATCCGCTTGTTTGCGTGCTCGTTCCAGCCTTGTCTGGACACGTTCTAGGGCTCTCCCGAAGAGTCCCGTTGACTCGATCGGGTGCTGTAGGAAGGTGGACCTATGGTTTTCCGGGAGGTCCGACAGTGTTAGCCAAAGATGGCGCTGGGCGACAACTATTTCTGCCATTGCTTTGCCCTGGGAAATAGCTACTGTCCCCATCATCTTGAGCACGAGGTCAGAGGCACGGCGGGCCTCCTCTATGGCCTTGGTTGTGGCTTGCTCGTTCTTTGTTACATGGATATCCAGTAGTTTTTCCGCCAGGTAGGCCTATACAATGCTCGACGTATTCATTGCGCGAGCCACGAGGCCTTGGGCCTTGTAGCACTTCTCGAGTTGTTTCTCCGAAGCGCGACAGGCTTTGCTGGGCGGCGTTGGTTTCATCCCCATGGCTGTGGGAGCCAGGTGGGCCGTCAGAGATTCCTCTATCGGGGCTGCGCTGGCAAGACCCAGAGCCTCCATTCCCGCAACATCCAAGAGTCGGGACAATGGCAGCATGATGGGAGCCCTGGGTTCCACCCAGGAGCGTTTGAGTTCTGTTAGAAAGTCCAGAAAAATTGGCATTTTCTGCGACGTTGTCGGTTGCTTTGCGTAGAAGTAGTTTCCCCCAGCCTCGTAGCCTGTTGGCGAGGCATGGGGTGCGGCCACGTGACTTGTAGGGCATCAGCGGCCCTATGAGATAGGACAAGTCCGGTTCCGGAAGGTTCTGCGTCAGGTTCTGGGAGGAATGAACAGTTTCTCCCTAGTCACTGTATTCTGCGTCTATGTCGGACACTTCTGGCATCTAGTCTTCGACAGCAAGTGAGGAGTCTGACGCGTTGTCCTCCCCGACCTGGTCACTGCACTCCAGGTCCACGTTTTCAGGCTCTGGTTCTGGAGCAAACAGGTTAGTGCGACGTGCGACCTTCATCGTCGCGGTCCTTGCCATAGACTTGGCCAACGTGTCCGCGCGGCGTTTCCTCACTGTGGCCGTCATTCAACGACAGTGGGGGCAGGAGTCGGGGGATTCCAGCGCATTCCTCGCGTGCAGGATCCCTAGGCAGACAGGACAGGCCTCGTGGGTGTCCGTCGCCGAGAGGGAGTAGACGCAACCGCTGGGGCATGGGCGCGAGCGAGGACTCGTCGTCCTGGTTTTCTTCTTCTTTGTCCTCCGCTTTCCTTTCTCGGGAGTCATGTCCGGAGACGAGAAGAGTAGAAGTTGGTCCTAGTTTCCTTTTGTTCGAAGCCGTCTTCTCCGTCGTCTTGCTATCGCTAGTAGACTGCTAGTAGATTAGCAGAAGGTTGTGGCGCAGTTAACATCATCGAGCAAAGTTACGGGAGAGAAGAAAAACTTTGGGTAAGTAGAAAAATGCTGGACTAGCTTTCGCCAGCCCAGCAGTATGCAGGAAAATTGTCTCTGTACGCTCAGTGTAGGGAGCAAGCTCACCTCAATCAAGCGACGCGACAACAGAGAGGTCCCGCGATGTTCAGGTGTTTCAGCGAGGTGAAGGGCAAAAATTAGAAAGATGGAGGGGCGTCAGTTGCTTAAGTACCTGAAAGGCGGTACCTCTGACGCGGGGTGACGCCCCCTGCCGTAAAAGGCATGATTGTATTCCTTCAGGTAATTGCGCGGGGGCGCAATTCCCATAGCAAGTATATTGCACCGAGAGACCGAACTGAAAGGGAACAGGCAATAAGGGTTCCTTCCTTCAAAGGATATATACAGTATATATATANTATATATACATATATACATATATATATATATACATATATATATATATATATATATATATATATATATATATATATATACATATATATATATATATATATATATATATATATACAGGGAACCCTCGAGTTACGTCAGGGATCCGGACCTACGGGTGTGACTTAGGTCGATTCTGTCGTATCTCGCGGACCAAAAACACGTGCCTGTCGTAGGTCCGCATTTCTGACGTAGGTCGAGGCTATACCGCTAACGGAGCGCCGCACACACATTTAACGGCATGAGAATGAACAAGCGGACATCCTATGCCATAAACATGCACAGAACTTTATTTACAAACACTTAGATAACACATTATACCACACATTCATCCATAAACACACAAAACCAGTACAGCATGTACTGTACAGGTAAAGTACTGTACAGTAATGTTTTTTTTCAGCACAGACAAAGCATACAAAATACAAATCTCTTCCTGAACAGTTCTCAGCCATAATCTGCAAATGAGTTCAACCATGAAACATGAACACTTCTCTTTGAGCAGCAGCTGTTAACATCAAAATGCAGTAAATCATAAGGAACTCCCATGCACCAATCATGCACCAAATCAGCCGAATCATCAGAAACATGTTGCAACCATCATGTTTTTGAAACCAGTGCAGTCCATGTGGTGTTTGTGTGCAGTCCATGTGCATGAAAAAGTCCATGAACTCTAAAAAAGCTAGAAGCAGCAGAAAAAGGAAACAAGGAAACAAAATGTCCTTACTTTGACTGAAGTGTAGGTAGACACTGATGTTTTTCTCAAGTTCAAACCTGGATCAGATGGAACTGCTTAGCCAGTGCTCAACCATGAATCAACCATGAACACTCAAGGCACTGTACCCCTCCCCCACCTTGCCGCTTGCCGTAATGACGCATTTTTTTTGCCGTAACTCGATTACATACTTCTAATGTAACTCTGACGTAAGTCCGTTTTTTCGGTCGTATGTCGACGGCATTCTTTCAAAGAGGCCTGTCGTAAGTCTGAGTTGCCGTAGGTCGCAGGTGACGTAACTCGAGGGTTTCCTGCTAGTAGATTAGCAGAAGGTTGTGGCGCAGTTAACATCATCGAGCAAAGTTACGGGAGAGAAGAAAAACTTTGGGTAAGTAGAAAAATGCTGGACTAGCTTTCGCCAGCCCAGCAGTATGCAGGAAAATTGTCTCTGTACGCTCAGTGTAGGGAGCAAGCTCACCTCAATCAAGCGACGCGACAACAGAGAGGTCCCGCGATGTTCAGGTGTTTCAGCGAGGTGAAGGGCAAAAATTAGAAAGATGGAGGGGCGTCAGTTGCTTAAGTACCTGAAAGGCGGTACCTCTGACGCGGGGTGACGCCCCCTGCCGTAAAAGGCGTGATTGTATTCCTTCAGGTAATTGCGCGGGGGCGCAATTCCCATAGCAAGTATAATGCACCGAGAGACCGAACTGAAAGGGAACAGGCAATAAGGGTTCCTTCCTTCAAAGGATATATACAGTATATATATATATATATATATATATATATATATATATATATATATATATATATATATATATATATATATATATATATATATATATTATATATATATATATATATATATATATATATATATATATATATATATATATATATATATATATATATATATATATATATATATATATATATATATATATATATATATATATATATATATAATATATATATATATATATATATATATATATATATATATATATATATATATATATATATATATATATATATATATATATATATATATATATATATATATATATATATATATATATATATATATATATATATATATATATATATATATATATATATATATATATATATATACAGGTAGTCCCCGACTTAC
>JBBPBX010000909.1:16239-43255 GCA_038048925.1 Garcialebias charrua | reverse complement strand
ATATCATCATCATCATCAACTTTATTCAGCAGACTCGTGGTCCACAAAAAAACATAACACACACAACACATACCAAAAAAAAAAAAAAGAAATGAATAAAAAATATATATATATAATAAAAAATAAAATCTTATAAAAGACTCGTGTACCAATGATTCCACAGAGCCGACTGGTATCTTAGCGCACTGACAGAGGGATGTGAAAACATTACAATAAGACTGTTCATGGAGCTGCACAAGCGACGCATAAACTTGTACATCAAATTTCTCATGAGCGCCTGAAACGTTCTGACATGTGCATTACAAAACATTTCACTTGCACTGCTGAACCTGGGTTTCTTAAGTAGAATTCTCAGGGAGTCATTATAAGCAACCTTAAGCTTCTGCATGCTAGCTTTTTTAAATTTACACCACAGAGGAGCTGCATACAAGGATGTACAGTAAGCTTTAAACAAACATATTTTTACCTCATTAGTGCACATGTGAAACTTCCTCCTCAGAATGTTTGCCTGGGCGTACAACATGCGACACTGTCGATAAATGTCATCATCATCACATAGCTGGTCAGTGATGTAGTGACCCAGATATTTAGTTTTTGAGCAAACATTTAACTTTTGTCCTGACAAAAAGAAATCAGGGAAACAGAGTTGTTTGTCTGCTTTAGTCCTACATATTAGCACAACCGTTTTCTTAGCATTGTACTGCACATCAAATCTCAGCCCATAATCAGAGCAGATATTCAGTAACTGTTGAAAACCAGCACTGCTGGGCGAGAGGACAGCCAGGTCATCAGCATACATAAAGTGATTAACCAGGGTATCACCGATCACACATCCAGTTTTACAGAGGTTCAATTCTTTTGACAGGTCGTCCATATAAATGTTAAACAGGGCAGGTGAAAGAAGCCCACCCTGACGCACACCGTTACTCACACCAAAGGAAGCAGAGATGTTATTGCCCCATTTTACATGCATTTTCTGGTTAGAATACCAGTAAACTAAAATTCGTATAATAATATCTGGAACACCTCTCTGTTTTAATTTGTCAAATAACTTGTAATGATTGACACGATCAAATGCCTTAGAGGCATCAATAAACCCAATTAACACAGATGATTTTTTTGATAGATATGCTCTTGCTGCCTCTTTCAGGCCATAAATACAGAAATCAGTTCCCAACTTGGCTTTAAAACCAAATTGATTATCTGTTGTACTAATAAACTGATTAAGACGATCAAGCAAGATTTTTTCTAACACTTTAGAGATCACACTAGCTAAAGCTATTGGTCTGTAGTTATTAAGGCTACCAACCTTACTAGTTTTGTCCTTAATTACCGGCACAAGAGTGATAGATAATAAAGAATCAGGCAACTGTCCATGTGTTAGAAACCCAGAGAAACAAATTGCAAGCAGCACAGCCACTTTTTGGCTAGCATATTTCAGATGTTCTGCTGTAATGCCATCAGAACCTGTTGCCTTATTCTCACACAAGTA
This sequence comes from Garcialebias charrua, assembly GCA_038048925.1. Taxonomy (NCBI): domain Eukaryota; kingdom Metazoa; phylum Chordata; class Actinopteri; order Cyprinodontiformes; family Rivulidae; genus Garcialebias; species Garcialebias charrua. The sequence goes on along the minus strand of JBBPBX010000909.1, from coordinate 41,763 downwards.
CACTATAGCCTGCTGGACTTCACTAGGGGTTATAACCACATCACTCTTAGGAATATTTCCCAGTCCATATGGTTCACTTTTTACACAGTTAAATAAAGCAGAATAGTGCTGTCTCCATAGCTCTGCTATATTATGAGCCCCAGATACGCCCTCTATGGTACTGGGGAATAATGCAGCAGACCTGTTTAAAGCTCTGACATCGTTCCAAAAGCCAATGGCATTATTACAAAGCAGTTTTTCAGCCATAGAGTCTGCTCTCATGTTCTGTTCATATTTGGAAATGTACCGAATAGCATATTTAAACTTTGCACTGGTTATTTTTTTATAATCAAGAATAGTCCCATTTCTTGGTCTACCTGCTTCTACCCACATCTTATATGCCTGTTTCGCTTCTGCATGGTATCCTGACACATATTTATTCCAACCTGGCCTGATGTTATTGGTCTTTCTGGATGTAAGGAATGATCTTGTAGACTCACTCAAAGCACCCACAATGCCATCATACATAGTATGAAGGTCTATACAGTGAGAGATATCACTGCAATTAACATCTGAGCACATGACAGATTGAAGAGGAAGACTTATTTTACTCAAAAGAAGATCAGTTTTCATATGATATATTGATAAATCATATTCAGAGAGTCTGGACCATTGGAAATTAGATGAGGGGGCTCTAAGAAACAATATCAATAATAATGTTAAATCTGTATTGGAACATTGAGAATGACAGACTTTACAATACAGTAGTATAGGAAGAGTGGGTGATTCAGCAGAGGTTAGCATGTGTTATTATTGAGTTTGTTGGGTGCAGTGATGGTTGTAGTGTCTTAACAGCTGCTGGGAGGAAGGACCTGCAGTAACGCTCCTTTGTGCATTTAGGATGCAGTAATCTGTCAATGATCTCTCCAGTTCAGCAACTGCTTCATGCATGGTGTGGGAGACATTGTCCAGCAACAATGTTATTTTGGCTGGAGTCCTTCTGTCTCCCACCACCTGCACTGGGTCGAGGGGACATCCAACCACAGAGCTGGCCTTCTTGATTAGCTTATCTAACTGCTTCTTCTCAGCTGATGATAAGCTGCTGCTCCAACAGACAACACCATAGAAGATGGCTGATGCCACTACCGAGTCAAAGAAGGTTTTCAGAAGCCCCCCTGCACTCCAAAAGACCTCAGTCTCCTCAGCAGGTAGAGTCTGCTCTGACCATTCCTGTACAGTGCATCAGAGTTGTGAGACCAGTCCAGTTTATTGTTCAGGTGAACACCCAGGTACTTATAAGAGTCCACTATCTTAAGGTCCACTCCCTGGATGTTCACCGAGGTCAGTAAGGTGGGTCTGTGCCTGCAGAAATCCACCACCAGTCCCTTAGTTTTAGCAGTGTTGATTAGGAGGTGGTTCTGCTGGCACCAGTCCACAAATTCATGAGTCCGCTGTCTGGACGCTGAGTCATCCTCACCTGTGATGAGGCAGACTATGGCAGAGTAATCAGAGAACTTTTGCAGATGGCAGTGTGGGGAGTTGATGGAGAAGTCTGCAGTGTAGAGGGTGAAGAGGAACGGTGCCAGCACAGTTCCCTGCAGGACGCCCGGTATTGCAGACCAGCCTGTCAGAGATGCAGCCCTGTGTCCTCACATACTTTTGGCCTCCAGTGAGGTAATCCAGTATCCACTGTGACATGTGGTGATCCACTCCTGATAACTCCAGCTAGTCCCTCAGAAGTCCTGGCTGGATGGTGTTGAAAGCACTGGAGAAATCAAAGAACATGGTCCTCACAGTGCTTCCAGGTTTCTCCAGGTGGGTCAGAGCTCAGTGCCTGAGGTAGATGATGGCATTATCCACCCCAAGGCCAGGCCAGTAGACAGCAGATCCAACGGAGACCTCACAAGGGGGCGTAAATGGATGAGGACCAGCCTCTCAAGAATCTTCATCAGATGTGAGGTCAGAGCCACTGGCTTGTAGCTACTGAGATCCTTTGGATGCTTAGTTTTTTGTACCGCTACTGGTTCATGAGTTCAATCATGATGTATAATTTAAAAAATCTGAAGTTTATCATAACAACCAGTGACCATCAACTCATGTGTCTGCCATAACCACAACCTTCCTCTACTGATCTAGAGGTAATTCTACCTATATACAATGGGAACGGCTTTAGCTGATCAAAAAGTCAGATTTTTCTGCTGTTAGTTGGCAGAGGCGAGTGACAACCGCTGTTTGTGTTCAAAAGAGAGAAAATGTCAAGATTAGCAGAAACAGTTTCTTTCCTGCAACTGTCAGACTGCTGAATTCGAACTGCACTTAATTCAGCTTCAGCTTACTTTTTAATTTTTTATTTTACTTATAGATATTTGTACTATTTTGTATGTATTCATTAGTTAATTGTTAGGCTTCTTGATCTGGGACCTGATTCCGTATTTCGTGCCACAAACATGCACATGTGAGGGTTATAATCTCGAGGAACCCAGATTTGTATGAGACCCAGAACGAGGCAGACACAAGGAGATACAAATAACAGTGTTTATTATTTACAGTGGAAAGTTACACGAGGCTTCTCTGCAACTCCTGAAGGAGGGGGGAAGATGGTCAGAGAGAGTTTCACAGGAGCACTGGTAATGATAGATGTTGTCGTTTTCTTTTACAGGTTTGAGGGGCGAGGTTTGATCCAACCTCCAATCCTAGGAGGTTTTGCAGAGAAAGAACAGGTCCAGGGTCCAGTTGGATGAGGAAGGTAGGCAACTGGTGGAAACAGGGCATGAGGTAAACCAGAATGGGTTCCGAGGAGAACCAGACCAGAGTACGAGAAGAATCCAAACGGGTCATGCGGTGAACCAGATCAGAGCACGAGAAGAGTTCAAACAGGTCACGAGGAGAACCAGAGCCGAGGAGTCAGGAACACTGGAGACAAGAGCAAAAAGTGAACAAATCCTTTCAATAAACAATGTTCAGGCCAGAAGCATAAATACCATGAGAAGGTGATATGCTCCAGCAAAGAGTAGCACTGGACTGCAGCTTTAAGTAGGGAGAGATCCTCATCAGGTTGATGACCGCCAGGTGTTGATGATTAGCGGCCATCTTGGAGGAGGGGCTGCAGGCAGTGGTACTCTTACAGTGTGTCGGTATGACAATAAAAAATTATTGAATCCTTGAAATCTAGATTTTGTATTGGAGCTTATTGACAAGTGGACTGAATTTTGTAGCTCTAATATACTGTAGATAGTTTATATAGTGGACTCACCTCTGTGAGGGAATACTTCATTTTACATTACTTTAAAATGTTTCTCTAACAGATTATTTTTATTCTTATTTAAAATCTAGTTTTATTTTGAAAGAACTGATCACTGGACAAAGCTGAGTTCACCTGGTGGCCGATAGTGGCCCCAAGGCTACCTATTGAATGACCCTGCACTAAATAATTATGTGGGTGAAGTTAAATTTCTCCTATACAATGAATACACTGAAACACTGAAATAATTTAGGATAAGTTCTTGGCAATGACTATATTTTCCTAGCCTGGCCCTCGCCTTCCTGCACAGCTCCGCTCAATTCTCATTTCCCTTCACTGCACAGTCTGGGACTGCACCCACCCACAAGGATTTCTCCGGTAGATTTTTGTTCGGACCAATCAGAGAGCAGAAGGCGGAGTTTTGAACGACGTCGACTGACGTCGTCATTCAAAATGGCTGCCGCCACGAAGGAATTTTCAATAAAACAAGGTAAAAAACTATTATTTCTCTGCTGAGAAAAAATATATTTCATAGCTGACGTTATATCAGAAGTGTTCCTGAGCAATCAGAGAGCAGAAGGCGGAGTTTTGAACGATGTCGACTGACGTCGTCATTCAAAATGGCTGCCGCCACGAACGAATTTTCATCAAAACAAGGTAAAAAACTATTATTTCTCTGCTGAGAAAAAATATATTTCACCGCTGACGTTATATCAGAAGTGTTCCTGAGCTTAACAGTTCCTAAATCAATTCACGAAATGGTCAAATCTGCTGGATATTAAATAGTTTCGGTTTGATATTTTCCAAACAGCCTCGGGTGCGCTACGAAAATAAATGATAAAAAATCGAATTTTATCTCAAATGTTTCATCTAGGCCAACAGTCAGTAAATTAAAGACATATAATTACACACTGGTGGCAGAAAAAATATCCACCGAGTGGTTTCTGAGCAATTTATCTGAATAGCCTGGACCTCGCCAGACTAAACTAACAAAACTCTGCCTCCTGTTCTCTGATTGGTCCATTCAAAAATCTCCAGGAGAAATCGTTTTCTATGGCAGAGATGCCAGACCCTAGTCCAAAGCGAAGTGAAGGACAAGGGTCTGGTTTAAACCAGGCTAATATTTTCCCACAAAAAATAATTTAAAGTGCAACACTGAAAATTTGATATATTTATTACATTATATCACTGTTTAAAAAAAATAAGATAAATCAGTACTAAAAAATAATAGTTACAATGTTGTTAATGGCATGGTTGGAAGACTAGGTAGCATGTATGTTACAAAATGAACAGGAAAAAACAGTCAGCACCAAGTCAGAGTAGGAAAAAATAATACAAATAGAGGTAAAACATTGGATAAATCACTGCACTGACTTTGAAAATGTAATCAGAGAAACAGAAGCTTCTAACTGTCTGTTGAAAAGGCTTGCAGAAAAAAATCCATGAACTGGAACTTGAAAAAGAAAAATTGCATCAATCAAAAAAAGAATATTCTCTATTCAGCAAGCACACATCAACAGGAGCTTGCAGAAAAGGATGGCAAATTTCATGAAGTAAAGCATAAGCTTTCTGCTTCTCAGATAGCAATGAACAACCTAGCCAAAAAAAAACTTGCAAAGGGCAGAGCTCCACTGCCACAGAGGAATAGGAAAAGATAGCCTCACTGAAATTAAAAATATTCCTCAATCAGCTACAAATGCTCTGAAAATAGAAATAGAAAAGCAGAATGTCTTAGGTGAGAAACTCTGAGAGATTTCATAATTACAAAATTAAAGAAGGATGTGACCGAGGCCAAAGCTAAAATACACTACCATCCCTGCCAAAAAAAGAAGAAGTTGTTAGCTCCTTTAGTGTGTGTTCAGCTTCTTCCTTAACATTGTTAGTGCAGCTGCTTCTTGTTTTGCAATCTTGTCTTCAGCTTCAAGTTTTTAACAGTAATGCCGGTTACCCACTGCACAACTCGAAACGCGCCTGCCGCACCCTTTTGGCCGCTGGTCACGGTCCCGCTGGCCACTGAAGACCGTCTGATGACGCGCACTAGGGGGCGGCAGAGGGAGGGGTCAGAAGCTCGTTTTCCGGGTTCAGTTGTTGTGTTAACTGCACCTCAGAAGGTCTTTGATGAGATAAAACGTTTTTTTTATGTTTGGGGTGATTTACACTGGAGAGAACAGCAGCCTGTCAGCAGCAACTGTAAAAATGTCACGTTTCTTACCGGAGTTTGGTTCCAATTCATGGAGGCTCGATCCGGTGAGTTTAAAAAGTCCAAAAAAAGTCCCGTTGTGGTTGTGTAATCAGATAGCAGAGGCTCTCCCGACTGTTTTCTGGACGCGTCGAGCCACCAGAGATCGAATTTTATGGCGTTGGCAGTTCGACGCCGACGCGCGCGTGCGTGTGCAGGCTGCCCCCGCGCCGCTTCGATCACTTGAATCGCGCCGCTTCCCGGCTCGCCGTGACTCCACGCGTCTCCTCATAGACTTTGAATGTAAACCGGCTGCTTCAGCCGCCCGACAACGGGGCAGTGGGTACCAGGCATCACTCTTCTTGTTCTTGTTAAGCCTTTATTTTCAGCACTGCTTGCATTGATTCTGCTGTAGCTTCTTGTCTATTTGGCTAAAGAAGTGATGGAGACGCTGGAAAGATGTTTGGAGCACTTGGAAGCAAAATATGAAACACTGGAGGATGAAGATGTAAAAATGAAATCCAGCATTAGGCCATTCTATTTTCTCTGCTCCATTAACTTGTAACTTAACGTTTTGCTCAACAACCTCTGTGATTGAAATACTATTGTCCAATTTCCAGCACGTCCTTAGGTTAGCCATCAATTATTCTGTTCCTATAAAAATCAATGTTTGATGGCATTAATTAATTTTGAGCACTTCTTGCATTTTTTTTCAAGATATCGTTTGGATTCTGTCTTACTGTCAACTTATTTGCAACTATTACAAAAGTTTTCCAGTGCTCATAAATTATGTAAAATTGAAGTTCTAGTTTTTTCATCTTGCTCTTATTAGAGTTGCTTTCTTTTTCTGATGGCGTGAGGGATCTTTCACTTCTAAGAGGTATCTCTCAGACTCTTGTGGTCTTTCACTGGGGTCACCTGTGTACTTTGCTTTGTCAATTGATCAGTGAACGCTGCTTTACCTTTGCTTTCTTTAGTTGTTCATTCATTTTAGGTATTAAAATAAATAAAAAATAACTTATTTAACAAACAATGTGACAAACATCAAATACTTAAAACTCAACAGTCATGTAAGCATGATTGTTAAATCCTGTTTTTTTCCAGCTGAGGCAACTGTCTAAGCTGAAGCCCATATTATACAAAAATAACCTGGAGACAGTAATTCACGCATTTATTACATCTAGGCTTGATTACTGCAATTCACTCCTATTTGGTATCAGTCAGACCACCATTGCACGACTACAACTGGTCCAGAATGCAGCAGCCCAGTTTTTAACCAGTACAGGCAAAAGAAAGCACATTACACCAGTCTTGGCCTCCCTGCACTGGTTATCGGTTCACCTTTGAATCCAGTTCAAAATTCTCCTGTATGTCTACAAATCGCTGAACAGTCTCGCCCCCGCCTATCTCTCGGATTTGTTACACCGTATGTCCCACCACGTTCTCTTAGGTCAGCGGACCAGTTACTTCTCACAGTTCCAGGAACTCGACTTAAACGTAGAGGGGACAGGTCCTTCTCTGTAACAGGACCAAGACTTTGGAATGAGTTACCTCTGCTCGTCAGACAGGCCCCCTCCCTCTCCATTTTCAAATCCAGTTTAAAGACCCACTTCTAAGCCGTTGCTTTCAACATCAGCTGATCTGTATTTGGTTGTTATATTTATTATCTGCAACGATTTTATGTCAATACTGTATTCTGTTTTTTACTTCATTTTGTATGTTGCCTATGTGTTGCCTTTTGTGTTTTTTTTGTACAGCACTTTGGTTGGCCTTGTCACTGTTTTAAGTGCTCTATAAATAAAATGGTATGTTATGGTATGGTATTTTACTCATCAAAGCCATTTGATGTTCAGTCAATTTTTGTCACCATATATAATCACAGATTATTCATTTTTGTAATAAAATACAGAAAAATAAATCGAATTTGTGATTATTTTGGCATATCTGTGTGTATTACTAAATTGATGCCCTTTAAAGAGTCAGTCAGAGTCAGAGTCAGAGAGTCTTTATTGTCATTTGCACCGCATGTGGTACATGTGATGAAAATGAGATTATGTACACGGGGTCCCAGTTACATCCAACAACAAATGCAAGAGAAAAACAGTAATAACATCTAGAATTAACTAAGAAAAACATCAACTAGTAATACACTAAGCCCTAATGTAGTGGAAAAACATCATTATAAACAGCAGCACGAACATGAGTCTGTATGAGCAGATGGTCACAGATGAACACAGCAACAAGAAAACAGATCAGCATCAGCATGATGTGATATTTTGCAGTGTTTATTTTTATTTTATTTTTATTTATTCATGAGTCTAACAGCCTCAGGGTAGAAGCTGTTCCTCAGTCTAGTGGTTCTACACTTGATGCTCCTCAACCTCCGTCCTGAGGGGAGTGGGGCAAAGAGTGAGTGTGCTGGATGAGTGAGGTCTTTCATGATGCAGGTGGCTCTAAACATGAGAAAAGAACCCACTACATTATTTTGGGGTAAATAAGAGACTGATTTTTCCTCTCTTAGGAGAGGTGGTGCCCACACATGAGGTTATTTGCATATTACATGCATATTTTATGAGCTTAACTCATAACTGATAATTAACAACACATTTGTATATTTACCACCCCATATCATACACTATCAAGAGGCTTGGGAGGTTAAAGCTTCTCTTTACTAACACTGTGTTCAGTGAGGGTTGGGTACTTTTGACCTGAAGCAATGATGTCATCAGGAGGTGGATGGAATACTCCTCAGAATGTCTCAATCCCACCAGTACATCTTCCATGGAGGAAGCTGAGTTGGGGGTCTTTGGGGTTGATCCGCTCATAACTGTGGCTGAGGTTGCCAAAGTAGTTACAAAGCTCTGAGGCAGCAGGGCTCAAGGAGTGGATGAGATTTGCCAAAATCTTCAGTTCTCAATGGAGCAGTTTGCAGCTGACTGAGAATCAGCACAACCAAATCTGAGACTTACCCAGAAATGAGTGGATTGCTCTCGTCAAGTCGAAGGTGAAGTTCTGCTTCAAGTGGAGGAGTTCAAGTATCTTGGAGCATTGTTAACAAGTGAGGGAATAATGGAGCGTGAGATTGACAGATGGATTGGTGCAGCATCTGCAGTGTTGTGGACTCTGTACCTGTCCGTTGTGGTGAAGAGAGAGTGAAGAGAGTTGAGATTTAAGGAAAATCCCTCTCTTTACCAGTCAGTCTGCGTTTCTACCTTCACCTATGGTCAAAAGCTTTGAGTAGTGACCGAAAAAATGAGATTGCAGAATGCATATACAGGTGGTTGAAATGAGTCTCCTCCGCAGTGTAGATGGACTCTCTCTTAGAGAAAGGGTAAGAAGTTCAGTTATCCGGGAGAGACTCGGAATAGAAATGTTGTTCCTCCACATTGAGAGGAGCCAGTTGAGGTGGTTTGGCATCTGGTAAGGATTCTCCTTGGGCGTCTCCCTAGGGAGGTGCTTTGGGCATGTTCAACTGGGAGGAGACCCCAGGGAAGACCCAGGACATGCTTGAGAGACTACTATTCTTGGAATCCTCCCAGAAGTGCTGGAAGAGGTGGCTGTGGAAATAAATGTCTTGGCCTCCCTACTCAAGTTGCTGTCCCCCTGACCCAACTTCAGAACAAGCAGAAGATAATCGATGGAAGGATGGATCTTAGTTCAAAAAAGGTTGAACACCCTCCCCACCCCCACTAAACACAAATTAATAAATTAAATACAATAGAAAATAAATGATAAACCAACAAAATAATTAAATTGTAATAATGAATTTTCTCACAACAATCCTGGTGTTAATTCATGATATAAGGATATAAGCTAGTAGGGTGAACGGTCAATTCCACTGATAATGATGTTGTCCATGGTGTAAATTGACAAACCTCTCAAATAAAGAACATGTAGAAACATGATTTTGAAGAACTTACCTCTTGATGACTTGCAGAGCAGTGGTGTAGTCTACGTGATACTCGGGTATATGGAGTATACCCACTAGAAAAACTTATGAATTTCAGTATACCCACTTAAAAGTGCCCAATGGTACATGACATACCATTAGGTACATGTCATTGATACGTTAAACGACAGTTAAACACTTCTGTAACAATCTATTGGTGTGCAGTGCTTTTCTTTGATACTGTTTTATAAATTATATAACATGTTTTTAATACAAAGCCAGCTGTTGTACAAAGTTTGTTGTTCATTTATTCAAATATAAGCATCAGAGAAATTTGGAACTGTTCAATATGCTTAAAATCAAAATAAATTGACGGTTACACTTTACTAACCAGTGTACTTTGGTTTCTAAGCACGGTATGCCCACTACAAAAATGTAGACTACACTACTGTTGCAGAGTATCCAAATGTTTTTATGAACTGAGTAGCAGACTTCACAAGTACAACTTAAGATTTCCTTTGTGAAAGTGGTCTTAAGAAAAAATAAGATACATCACAGGGCTATAGTCCACATATTTGCTACTCAAAACACATTTTTGAGATACACAATGGAAAATCTAAGCACAAACTTAGGTACGGACAGATATGCAATTCTTTGAACATTTGGTTCTACCCCATCTCAGAACCATCATAGACCCTGTCCTGGACCTCCTCTAGTTTGCCTAAAGAGTCAACAGTTTTGTAGATGATGCCATCAACATGGCCTTCCATTTTATCCTCCAGCATCTGGATTACCTAAAAACCTATGCCATGACCCTATTTTGTGGTTTTCAGCCCTGCTCTCAAGACTATTATCCTAGCTTTTCTACAGGACATGCTACTCTAGTTGAACATGCTTGACTCCAGCTGTAGGTGGACATTCCGTCTGATGGGAAGTAGCATGTTAAGCTGGGAGACACGTGTCAGACACATGTATCATTAACACACTTGTGGTTTTTATACAACAGCTTTTCTGGATAGCATACTTTCTTTCTGTTGTAAGCTCATGACAGGTGATCTGCATAACCATCTCTTGGTGTAGAAACTTTTACTCAGTTCCTCCTCTCTGGCAGCCACTTTTATTATTTCTCAACTCTCAACCTTTAATCTTAAACATAAAAAAGTACTTACTCATAAATATATAAACTCACTTTTAGTCCTAAATGTAAAAAAAATATACTCACTAAAAGAGAGGTATAAATTCACAGTTTGTACCTTTGCAAAAGAAGAAAACCCATCTTTAACAGGAAGTGTGTGTGTGTGTGTGTGTGTGTGTGTGTGTTTGTGTGTGTGTGAAGCATAACCACACTGCTGTTTCCTGTCACTTGCTTCAATTGACACTTTGTTTCTCAACTTTGAACCTTTAATCTTAATACTTACTAATAGAAATAAAATCTCAGTTTAATCCTAAATGTAAAAAAAATTTACTAAAAGAAAGTATAAACTCACAAAAACCCCTCTTCTAAAATCACTTGATTTAATTAAAAGTGAAATCCAGATCTAACTAACAATGCCTTAATTATTGTTTTTTTTAATCACAAAATATATTATATAGGATCTTTTTTATTACAAAAAATATCATAATAACATTTGATTGTTTCAACACCTTTACAGACAGATATACAATCTTTATTTTAATCAACACACCCACAAAACTTATTTTATTGATCAAAAAAGGCGTTCAATACAGAACAACAGGACTTTATTTGTAACAGAAGACGTTTCGCTTCCCATCCGGGGAACTTTATCAATTCAAGGAGCAGACTGTGAGAGAGTGAAGTTATAAAACAGGCTGAGGTGACATGCACCAACCTATGTAAATTGGAAGCTAACACACACACATACTTGGGATAACACGTACCTGTGACCCATTCAAAGTTCAGCGTGTGGAAACAGAGCTTACAGAAAACACACACACGTCCTACTGTATGTAAATTGACAAATCACACCTCACACATTGATGGCAGGGACCTCTCAAAGTCTTGTTAGTCTAATTCACAAACGAGGCCCCTTTGTTCTCCTCAGGTCTGAAACGTCTGGGAATCAAACCTAGGGCCGCACCATAAGTTTTAGAAAGTTGGAATCTGAGACCTCCTCCTCTGTTTAACAATGGTTTCTCTCTTTTTACATAAATCGCCTCCTTCACACACCTCTCAAACCACCTGTGCTCTCGGTCCAAAATATGTACATTCTGGTCCTCAAAAGAGTGTCCCTTGTCTGTGAGGTGGAGGTGAACAGCTGAGTTTTGTCCAGAGGAGGAGGCTCTCCTGTGTTGGGACATTATTTTGTGAATTTGCTGCTTTGTTTCTCCAATGTAGAGGTCTGGACAGTCCTTGCTGCACTGGACTGTGTACACTACACCACTCTGTTTGTGTGTGGATGTTTTGTCCCTAGGGTGGACCAACCTCTGTCTGAAAGTCCTACTGGGTTTGAAATGTACTGGGATGTTGTGTTTGTTGAAAATCCTTCTGAAATTCTCTGAAACTTCAGCCACATAAGGGATGACAATGTTTTTTCGTCTGTTCTCCTTTATGTGTTCATTATTGTGTTTTGAAAATTTCCTCGCTGACTTGACAAAAGCCCAGTTAGGATATCCACATGATTGAAGAGATTTTTCAATGTGTTTCTGTTCCTTTTTCTTCCCTTCTGTCTTCGTGGGGATGTGTTCGGCTCGTTGCTATAAAGTTCTGATGACAGAAAGTGTGTGTTCCAATGGATGATGAGAGTCAAACAGAAGATACTGGTCCGTGTGGGTTGGTTTTCTGTAAACTTCAATGTTGAGATTGTCCTCTCCCTCCAAGTGAACCAAACAGTCCAAAAAAGGCAGCTTGTTGTCGTTAGCATCATCTCTGGTGAACTTGATGTTATTATCAACCGAGTTAATAATAACCGAGATAATTACATCAAGTTCACCAGAGAGGATGCTAACAAAAACAAGCTGCCTTTTTTGGACTGTTTGGTTCACATGGAGGGAGAGGACAGTCTCAACATTGAAGTTTACAGAAAACCAACCCACACAGACCAGTATCTTCTGTTTGATCAATCTCTCTGGCATTCTTTGATCAGCTCCGTAACGTAGTGAGTGTGGGGGGTCTGGGATCTGGCCTTGCAAGGCATTGGGGCTGATGTGGGGGGTGTTGGGGTTTGGGGCGCCTGGGGGTTGTCAAGGGCTAGGCTGTTGGGGCTGTCTGGGCAGGGGGACCCTGCCCTCACCCTGGGTGGTTCTGGGGATGTCTGCTAGGGGCTGCATGCGGGTCCTTAGGTGGTCTGTGGCGGTGTTCATGGGTCACTGATCGGTCGCCCGGCTGTGCTGGGATGGTTTCGGTGTGGGCGCCAGAGGCTTGGGGTTCTGGGGGCGTGTTGTCCCCGAGCTTGGGCCTGGTCTGGGATATTGGGCTCTGGCGGACGGGTCGCCGGGCCTTTGGCTGGCTTGCGCTCTGGTGCCTGGCTCTGGGCGGGGGGCCCTTGGCTCATTGATGATTGGGGGTTCATGGGCTGGGGGGTTGGGTGTCAGGGGGCATGACTGGTGGCCTATGGGGGGGCAGGTTGACACAGCTTGGGTGTCTACTGCGCTGTGTGTTTTGAGAGTTGTTAGTATGAAGGGTGGGTGTAGTATTTCTTCTGGGGTGGGGACTGGGTGGATGTCCTTGATGATGGTCTGGGACTATGCATGGCCGGTTGGCTGGCCCTTCTCTATGGTGGGGGCTCGCTCCCGGTACTTCCTTGCTCTGTCGGCTGGGAGGCGGGCGCTCTTGGCTGGGTCGTTCATGTGGGATTTGGCGTCCTCTTGGGTGACAGATACTATGCCCTGGGGTGTGTGGGCTGTTGGTCCTGCTGCTGGTAGCCTTCATGGCCCTGTCCCTCTCTGGTCTGGAGCTCAATGGGTATGACAGTCGGAGAGGTGTTTGGCCTCACTCCTTGGGTGGACCTTGGAGAGCTGGGGGGGTATGTTGGGTCAGCGGGGGAGCTGACTCTCTGCGGGAGCATTGGCCCTCATTCACGAAAATGTTCGTATTTGTATCCTAAATTTATCCTACTTCTGTGCGTACGAAGCGTTCATACGAACATGCCACGTCAGATTCAACAAAGTCTTCTATCCACAGGAAACGTGTGTAAACGGGTTGCGTAAAGTTAATGAATCCCACCTGTTCCATCCACCTGCGCGTGCTTGCGGAGAGGTCATTTACATAATTCCCACCCCTCAAAACACCATATAAGGCCACGTTTCCTGCCTTTTGACAGCAGGAAGTGTCCATTCATTCTAAATCAAGAAGTAAAAAGAACTTCACGCGTTCGGAGATTGAAGTTCTGCTCTGCACCGCTACCCCCCCACCCCCGCAAGTGTCGGATGGTCAAATATCTTTAATTTTAGTGTACTGTGTTACATTATAGTTTCACTTATTCAGAAGAGCTGTGGCGCACCGCTACCCCCCACCCCCCCCGCAAGTGTCGGATGTGTTTTTGAACAGAAGCATTTTAAAATGTCTCGAAACTACAGTTAACTTCATATTAATATTGTAGTGCATATGTTGTGTGTCCCGTGGGTCGTACAGTATCAGAAATCAAGAATAAATGGTTTGATCTGAAAATGGCTTCAAACAAACGTCTCGCCGTAGCATAGACAGGAGGTGGTCAAGGAATAGTCTGCGAGATGGATGGACAATAAATGCCAAGCTGCGCAGACGCATGCCAACATGTTTTGCAGCACAAATGAGTCATGCGTGCTCGTCATCGCGCAACCACATTCTGCAGGTTATATTTCAAATCAGATATAATAATCTATTGCTCCGATGGTGTTTGGCACAGCAGTCCAGCAATAGCATGAAAATCAGTCTTAATTCGTACTTGTTCTGCGGCGGTGTATGGGAATTTTATGTACCTGGGTGTTAATATGAGGAGGGCTTTGATGACCAAGGGGAGCGCACGACTCACTGAAGCCTGCGCGACACACCAGACAAATTAAACTTAAAATTATAATTCTAATTCAAACAGAATAACCTATTGTCAAGAATAATTATGGTGCGTGATTTTTTTAAACCCAAAATATTTTCTAAATAACGAAATATGAAGTTATTCGTGGAGAAGATCCGTCTGGATGACAGCAGACTGACGCTCCTAAAATATACGACAGGTCCGGACCACTCGTAAATTTTGTTCGTATCTGAAAAAAATCGTAGGATACGAAAACATTGTTGAATGCCGCAAATGATCCTAAATCACTCGTACGCACAGTTTAAGAACAAATCTGTGCGTACGAACGGTTCGTGAATGAGGGCCATTGATCCAGAAGTTACTTTTCTCCCCATTCCTCACCGTGCACCTCCACCCTCTTCATTTCAAATTTAATACATGTAGGAATTTTGAGGCTCGGGGTGCTGTAACATTTTACATCTCTGTTGTTCAGAACCACCTGGGACTCAATTTTATTACACACCTTAGACATTCACTCATAACATCCTCATGACATTCACATATGGGCACTGTGGTTCTGGGTGGCGGGATAACATTATTCTCGCCTCCTATGCCTGTGCTCACTTACAAATGATGCATTTAGACAGTAAGGGCTTGGGTTAGAGTTGGGGTGGAGGGGAAACTGGCATTACGCCAGCCTTTGCTCCTTCGTATTTCCTTTTTTTAAATTGCACTTTACAACAACAGACATCAACAGCACATATGGGGGTGGGGGTGTATGTGTCGGGGTCTGATATCATTTATTTATTTTCTCTTAACCCCCTGGTTCGTTGGCTGCCATTCTGGGGGTGGGGTCTGGTAGAGTGTCAAGCCATTGGGTATTGTCCTCGACTATGGGGGGGTTCGGCGCCTGGGGGTTTGCCGTGGGCGGTACTGGTTCTACGTCCTCCCTAGGGTCGCTTCGGTGTCCTGTCCTGTCGGCTGGGTGCGAGTTGGGCCGGATCTTGGATGTTGGCTCCTCTCCGCCCCAGAATGAATGGGCCTACCTCCTGGGTTTGGGTGTGGGCTGCCCCATGCAGGGGGCTGGTACATGTCTTGGACCTGGGGGGTATAGAGTGAGTATCGGGATTATGAATGGAATGTGTATGTCCTTGAGTGAGTGAGGGTGAGGATGAGGGTGGGTCTGTGTGATTGTGTTTGTGTATGAATGTATATTTGTCAGGCCAGGTCGTAGTCTGCCCCCTCTTCGACACAGCTGTGGCTGCTTGGTATCGTGCCCCTGGTGTGTGGCCACCCTAGTGGGATGTGCCCTTGCCTGTTGGCAAGCTTGGGGTCCTAGGTGTCAGGGGTTGGGCGCTTGGGCGTATGTCGGCTCGGCCTGGTGGCTGCCTGGTGGGGCTCAGGTCCTCTGGCCCTGTCGGGCCAGGGCCTGAGGTGTGGGCGTCACCGGTGCCCAGGCCTCGGTGCATAGGCCTGGGACTACGCCGGTGCAGCGGGTTCCTGCGGGGCTTGTGAGTATGTCGCTTTTGGCCCCGGGGGATCATTGTGTGTAGTCGCTGGTGGGGATCTTCTGGTTCTACCCTATGGTCGGATCTGGGAGGTGGGTGAGTGGCTCGTCGTGTTTGGTTGGCCCTGGGGGCTCTGCGCTCGGGGTCCTTCTTGGGGTCTCGAGCTCTGGTCCCCCTTATGTCTGCCTCGGGCCTTGGGGGGCGGATCTCTGATGCTTCACGGTCGCTATTGAATGTTCTATTAGAGAAGCATCTTAGATCCGCTGACCAGATGCTTTTAGCAGTCCCGAAAACCTTTTATAAGACCAGAGGAGACAGAGCATTTTCAGCTCTGGCTCCTAAATTGTGGAACGAGCTGCCACTGAAGGTCAGGCAGGCCCCATTAATATCTGTTTTTAAAACTCGTTTAAAAACACATATGTTTTCATTGGCTTTTAGACCAGAATGAGTTCACATCTCTGTTTTAATGTTGTATTATTTTACTTGTGATGTTCTGATATTTATATGATTGAGATTCTTCTTTCTTCTTCTTCTTTTGGCTTTTCCCTTTTCAGGGGTCGCCACAGCGAGTCATCCTCCTCCACCTCACTCTGTCCTCTGCATCCTCTGTCCTCACTCCAACTACCTTCATGTCCTCTCTAACTGCATCCATATATCTCCTCTTTGGTCTCCCTCTTTGTCTTTTTCCTGGCAGCTGCATTTCTAACATCCTTCTACCAATATACCCACTGTCCCTCCTCTGGACATGTCCAAACCATCTCAGTCTGGCCTCCCTAACTTTATCTCCCAGTTGTTTAACATGTGCTGTACCTCTGATGATCTCATTCCTGATCTTATCCATCCTTGTCACTCCTAAGGAGAACCTCAGCATCTTCATTTCTGCTACTTCCAGTTCTTTCTCCTGTCTTTTTGTCAATGCCACTGTCTCCAGACCATACAACATAGCTGGTCTCACCACTGTCTTGTAAACTTTTCCTTTGACCTTTGCTGACACCTTTTTGTCACAAATCACTCCTGAAACTTTTCTCCATCCACTCCATCCTGCCTGGACTCTCTTTTTCACCTCTTTACCACATTCCCCATTTTCCTGGACAGTGGACCCCAAGTACTTGAAGTCCTGC
Source organism: Garcialebias charrua (assembly GCA_038048925.1). NCBI lineage: Eukaryota > Metazoa > Chordata > Actinopteri > Cyprinodontiformes > Rivulidae > Garcialebias > Garcialebias charrua. The sequence goes on along the minus strand of JBBPBX010000909.1, from coordinate 24,897 downwards.
ACCTTTGTGACCTCTGCTCCTTGTAGCCTCACTGTTCCACTGGCCTCCCTCTCATTCACACACATGTACTCTGTCTTACTACGGCTGACTTTCATTCCTCTTCTTTCAAGTGCATACCTCCACCTCTCCAAGTTCTCTTCCACCTGTTCCCTATTCTCACCACAGATCACAATGTCATCTGCAAACATCATAGTCCATGGGGATTCCTGCCTGACCTCATCTGTTAGTCGGTCCATCACCAGAGCAAACAAGAAGGGGCTCAGAGCCGATCCTTGATGCAATCCCACCGCCACCTTGAAGCTATCTGTCACTCCCACAGCACATCTCACCACTGTCCTGCTGTCCTCATACATGTCCTGTACCAGTCTAACATACTTATCTGCCACTCCAGATTTCCTCATGCAATACCACACCTCTTCTCTTGGCACCCTGTCATATGCTTTTTCTAAATCCACAAACACACAATGGAGTTCTTTCTGACCCTCTCTGTACTTCTCTATCAACATCCTCAAAGCAAAGATGGCATCTGTGGTGCTCTTTCTTGGCATGAAACCATACTGCTGCTCACAGATAGTCACCTCTTGTCTAAGCCTTCCTTCCACAACTCTCTCCCAGATCTTCATTGTGTGGCTCATCAACTTAATTCCCCTGTAGTTGCTACAACTCTGTACATCACCCTTGTTCTTAAAAATGGGAACCAGCACACTTCTTCTCCATTCTTCAGGCATTTTCTCACCCTCAAATATTCCATTAAATATTTGAGTCAAAAACCTCACTGCCATCTCTCCAAGACATTTCCAAACCTCCACTGGTATGTCATCAGGTCCTACTGCCTTCCCCTTCTTCATTCTTTTCAGAGCTTTCCGGACTTCACCCTCACTAATCTTTCCCACTTCCTGGTCCACAGTTTCTATTACCTCCACTCTTCTTTCTCTTTCATTCTCTTCATTCATTAGCTCCTCAAAGTAATCCTTCCATCTTCCCATCACACTCTCCTCACTTGTTAGAACATTCCCATTCCCATCTTTAATAAGCCTAACCTGCTGCACATCCTTTCCAGCCTGATCCCTCTGTCTTGCCAATCGGTACAAGTCCTTCTCGCCCTCTTTAGTGTCCAGTCTCCCATATAACTCATTGTACGCCCTCTGCTTTGCCTTAGCTACTTCCCTCTTTGCTCTATGTCCCATCTCCTTATATTCCTGTCTCCTCTCTTCAGTCCTCTCACAGTCATATTTCTTCTTGGCTAATCTCTTTCTTTGAATGGCGTCCTGCACTTCACTATTCCACCACCAGGTTTCCTTATCATCCATTCTCTGTCCAGATGACACACCAAGTACCTTCCTACCTGTCTCTCTAATTACTGTTGCTGTAGTAGCCCAGTCACTTGGAAGCTCTTTCTTACCACCCAGAGCCTTTAACAGCTCGTCTCTGAATTTCTCACAACATTCTTCCTTCTTTAGCTTCCACCATTTGGTCTTCTTCTCTGGTTTTACTCTTTTTCTCTTCTTCGCAACAACAGTCATTCTACACACAACCATCCGATGCTGTCTGGCCACGCTCTCCCCTGCTACAACCTTACAGTCTCCAATCTCTCTCAGGTTTCCTCTTCTACACAGAATGTAATCGACCTGTGTACTCCTTCCTCCACTCTTATAGGTCACTCTATGTTCCTCCCTCTTTTGGAAATAGGTATTGACTATAGCCATTTCCATTCTCTTGGCAAAATCCACCACCATCTGTCCTTCCTGGTTTCTTTCCTTGACACCAAACCTACCCATCACTTCCTCATCCCCTCTGTTTCCTTCACCAACATGTCCATTCAGGTCTGCTCCAATCACCACTCTTTCCTCCCTGGGAATACTCTCTATCACTTCATCCAAATCTTTCCAAAATGTATCTTTCTCCTCCTCATCACATCCAACCTGTGGAGCATAACCACTTACTATGTTTAGCATCAGACCTTCTACTTCTACCTTTAGACACATCACCCTATCTGACACTCTCTTCACCTCTACTACATTCTTTGCCAACTCCTCCTTCAGGACCACCCCTACTCCATTTCTCTTTCTATCCACACCATGGTAAAACAGTTTGAACCCTGCTCCAATACTGCGAGCCTTGCTGCCCTTCCACTTGGTCTCTTGGACAATTTATATGATTGAGATTGATTGTTTTTAATGTTTTGTGCTTGTTTTTATTCTTGTACAGCACTTTGGACGGCTGCTGCTGTATTTTTAAGTGCTTTATAAATAAACTGGTATGGTATGGGTATGGTAAGCCTTATTCACCTATGCATGCTCACAACCACACACAAATGGATGTCGGGATATTCATTCATTCATTCAACCTTTATTTATACAGGCTAGCCTCGTTGAGCCACGGGGACTCATTTACAAGAGGGACCTGTCTCACTCACACCCAGGGTCAATTTTAGAGTTACCAATCAGCCTAACATGCATGTTTTTGGACTGTGGGAGGAAACCGGAGCACCCGGAGAAAACCCACGCATGCACGGAGAGAACATGCAAACTCCACCCAGAAAGGCCCCCGGCCGGGATTTGAGCCGGGGACCTGCTCGCTGAGAGGCAGCAGCTCTACCAGTTGTGCCACCGTGTAGATATCATATGTAGATGTATAGATGGGTATGTGACTGCATATGAATATATATGTATGTATGTATATATTTGTAGGTATAGGTAAATTTATTTATGTAATCTACTGTAAAGTCATGAATGTTATGGGTCTTTTATGCATATGTGTTTTGTTGCTGTGTTCTGTTATGTACTTTGCAGGATTGCGGATGGCAGTCGGGTGTTTGCCTTGTGCTCTTTTTGTGGATAATTGTTATGTTTTGTAGTCTTACTGTCTGTCTTTCCTTTCCTCCCTTTCTTTCTTTCCTAAAAAAAGGAAAAGAAAATTCATAATGGTGTGAAGAGGATGGCTGTAAGGTGAGAAGGGAGGCCATCTATAAAAGAAAAAAAAAGAAAAGAAAAAAGAAAGAGCTCACACACACACACCACCCTGTGCGACTCTCCAATCTCATCTGTAGTTTCCTTCCAGTTCATAGGAACCGTCAGAACTTCAACTCCTTCATAAGAAAGGGTCAACATAAGTTGTACATTATGTAGCAGTTGTAGTTCAACCGGTCAAAGTCATTGGTGGTGAAATTGATTCCATCCTTACATCTTCCATCACTATGCTTTTTCCACCACTAAAGACAGAGAGGCAGGCTGCAGAGTATCATAAGGCTGCTGAATGTGTACTCCTCCAGGACTCTAAGGCAAGCAGGCATGATTGCAGCTGACCTCTCCCTCCCTGGACATATTCTATTCAATCCGTTCCCCTTATCAAGCAGTCCCTGTGTAAGAGGCAGGTGAGAAGTCCATCATAGTAAAAAAAAAAAAATCCTGATTCTGGATCTTTTTCTGATGTGTTGGCACTCTTTTATTGAGTTATAAACAAAGCATCTTATGCACGTTACGTATTTTAAATCTTGCAACTGCAGACACTCCAGTTTTGAATTTAGAAAACTCCCTAAATGCAAAATGTAAATTACAAAAAGGTCCAGTTTACTTTTTTAATTTTCTAATGGATTAATGATGCTAATAACATATTTTTTATTTTATTACTTTACTGTGGATCTGTTTGCATTTGCTCCTCTTTCACATGAGTGCTAACATAACCTGGTAGCACCCTTTAATTACCCTGCATGTTATGCTATAATTAACTGTATGTAACCCTGTATGCTGCTGTTTGTTTTTCAATTAAACTAATTGTTCACGTTGTATTATGATACATATGTCGTATTGGTCATTGACCAGAAATGTACATCACCAGTATAATTATTTAACCGTTGGGACTCAAAGGCCCTTTTTAATAAAGAAATGTCTCCCCAAAAAGGATAAACCACTTTGTCTTTACTTAAGCAAGCTGAGCACAGAACAGCTGAAAATGACACAAGGTTTACTGACTTTCAGAGAGAAACTGGTGTAAAAAATATAACATCATATCAAGTCTCATTCTTGTGAATCTGCAAACCCTCTAGAGCAGCATCACTGCCTTGGATTACCTTGTGACCTTGTATTTACTGTAAAACAGAAGAAAAATAATTGACCTGCATTAAAATATAGAGAACATGAAAAAGATGGCTAAAAAACAAAAGCAAAGACAGATTAAACCAAACTTTTGAAAAACGTTGTCATAGTTAAGTGAAACAGTCCCCATTTATAGAATTTGTATATTTGAAGATTTTGCAGAACATTTACATAGTGCAAGTACTGGTGAGCACTGTGGGAGGTGGCTCAAAGATTTCACAACACTAAATCAAAACAAGCAAAGAAATGTGACTGGCATTTACTGTACATATAAAAGCTACATTACCACATACTCTGGAGATTGTTGTTTCATCTTAGTAGAAATATAAAAAGCGATACAACTTTTGCTTTGAAACCAAACAGAAATTATATGTGCTTTTTATTTTAACAATGACTTTCCATATAAGGCATGAGTCTGTTTTGTTATAAACATTTTTTTGGTCTTTTCACTCAGTTATCCAGAAAGCAATGTGTACTAGTCCACAATCTCGGGTTAGATGGAGCATTATTTACAGCGCCACGTTCGCAGACCTTTGTCCTCCCTTTATCACACATATTTTTTCCTACCATTTTTAGATCAGAGGGAAGTCAACATTTGTTTTGCTACTCAGTTCGCCTATCCACATTATTCCTACGCCCCATGACGCTTTGCGCGAAATGTGCACACGACTTCCGGTTGACCGGAAACACCGTTTGTTTACATGCGAGTAATACAGTTGAAGACAGTCCAAACTTTGTTGTTTTAGTTCATTAAAAATGTGGGAACACCACTCGTTTTGTTAAAAGAGGAGGGACAAATAAAAAGAAATTACAGATGTGACCTGATCGCGCAGACATAATTTAAATAGCGAACGCGTTTGCTCCGGCCTCTCGGCTAAGGTTTATTAGCAGCTATCTCGGCTAAAAGTACCTGTCGCGTCTGAGATCTATCGTTTTAAGACAGTAAATCTTCCAAAACTCTCATTAATAAACCCTCCCCGAATAAAAAGATGTTACCTGATCGCGCAGACATAATTTAAAAATACATAAATAGCGAACGCGTTTGCTCCGGCCTCTCGGCTAAGGTTTATTAGCAGCTATCTCGGCTAAAAATACCGGTCGCGCCTGACATATATCATTTTAAGACAGTAAATCATCCAAAACTCTCATTAATAAACCCTCCCTGAATAAAAAGAAATTACAGATGTTACCTGATCGCGCAGACACAGCCATAGAGAAGGATGCAGGAACACTCTTTCTTTGTTTTGGGTCCGTGTTGAAAACACTGTTGTTTTAGCCAAAGATTTAGCTTGGTCCGGTTGTTGGTGCAGCCGCGAACAGCACAGCAGGTACCTGAACCCCGGTAGGACATTTCAGTAAACGTTCCGTTTAAACAAAAGCTGTGTTTGCTCCGATAAAATGAATGAAAATAACTTTCAAAAACACCCGCGATCCATACTCCGCCTATGGAATACAGGCACTTCCGGTGTCGGACAGGAAGTACAATGCACATTCGCTTCTACAGTGACACCCTCAAGAATATTGTGGATAGGTTTAACTTCTTTTGACATAAACATGCCACCATTACTAGAACATGACTAACAGGTTTTTCTTTCAGATTTTGACAAAATATGCAAGTTTCCAAATGCCAGATAAAATGGAAGATGTGGATTAAAAAGAAATATTCAAATAAATGTTCAAAGAGTTTACCAAAGTTCAGAATGATCAAATTTCAAACTGTTAAGTGTAACATAACTCATTCCCTACAGATGTAATATCATTCGGTCACCCCCGACTCTACTCCTGTATCCAAATAAAATAGAAAAGGGTAAATCCTTTGACTGGTGTTAGAATATTACTCATAAATGCCTCCAAACAAATCTAAATCGTATTTATCTTTTGAAAGACAGCCACCTGCTGTAGGTTAAATCACAAACACTTGTCAGGGCAGAATATTCTTTTGACATTAACTTTGTACAAAGTTTGCCAAAAGCATAGTAATGAGATCAAAGTATGTCTTCAACAGGTACTGTACAGCCTCTAAAAAGGGTGCAAGTATCACCTGAAAACCTGTCAAATTTCCCTAAAATAAAGGCCTGCATAGCCAGCCTTTAGAGTCACTGTAATTTGTATATTCAAACAGTTCCAGTGGCCATTTCAACAGGATTGTCCCTGAAGCAACAACTCCACTGTTTGTGCAGTACAACTCATGAACCTGACTGTTGTGCTAAGCTAGCTAGCTGCACAGCTGAGCCAGGTCAGGTTCAGGAAAAGCATTAGGAATCTTGGAGTTGAAGATCTGTAAAGAGTCCTTGATTCGTGCCACCTCTCCTGCAGACAGCTTGAGGCGATGGCGCAGCAAACAAGAAAACAGGTCAAGTGGCTGTGGTGCCGGTGGAGACAGACGGTTAATCCGGTCTCTCATCTCTAGCAACATCAGAAAGGCAGCGTCCTGTGTACCCTGCGTATAGGGATAGTCCAGCTGTAAAATCAGATCTTTGATGCCTTCAGGGTCAAAGTGCATGCTATATCCAAAAACTTTAAGTGTATTTATCTTCATATAGCCCAGGTTTGAAGTTTGGTCTTCCAGGTCCAAAGGTTCATAGAAGAGAGTTTCATTCACTGTCGGGTCATCTGTGAGTATGCGGCTCCGTAGGTAGATGTGCACCGTTTCAAAGAAGGACTTCCACTTGTTGCCCATTGACAGTGTCCAGTTGTAACACTGTGCAGTGGCAGCAGAGTCCAGTCTAGTTCTCTCCCAGTCTGTGAAGTCGGGCTGATTTACTGGCATGAACCAGCTTTCTGAGTGACTACCTCCAAAAGGATTAACATAAATCACAGGCACAGGTTCTAGTGTTGAATTCTTTGTCAAGCATATCTGAAAAGAAATACCCATCAGCATGTGGATGAGGTTGGATTTGTTTTTGTTGCTTTTGAGAGTCAGTAGCATTCTCTTCCTCCAAGCAGGATTGAACCAACTTCCCAAGCGGACATCGTTGCTTATGTAGATTGCATGGACCTCTATTCTGCTGTCCAGTCGCTTAAGTAGGTATTTTACCTTAGGAGAAAGAAAAAAAAACTTCTTAAAAGACAATAAGTGGTCAATGCATACATACTGTTGCATACATGTTTAAAATATTCCTCTAAAATGGTTATTGATTAAAACTAGTGGGATTTTCAAACTTAAAGAAAATAGTATTTTAACTGAATTTGCAAAATACAAAAAAAAACTGTAGCTAGCGCTGCAAACTTCACTAAAATTACAACTTGTTTTAACTTCTTTTTTTTTATATTTTAACAGCATAAGTATATAACATAGGTTCTGTACTAGCACACAGTTACAAGCACTAATGTGACCAAATAATCACAGATGCTCTCAGCCTTATGTGGTTTCATAAGCAGTGTAGAACGTATGTTGAAGGGCTTTGAGAACCTCAGCATCTGGCATGTCCAAGTCAAAGTTGAAATAGTGGTCCAGGGAAGGTGCAATGCTTGGGCGGCAGGAACCAAGGTGGAGGAGATTCCCCTGATGACAGGCTCCACAGCGGGTGGCGTTGTCAGCGGCACAGAGGGAGCAGGAAGTGGGAGAGGTGCCCACAACACAGGGGATCACTCCTTGGCAGGTGGGCTGTTCTACAGGGCAGCTACAGCTTTTCACCTCTTCAGAAAAGTAGCCCAGGGCTCCATGCTCATTGCAGTAAAGCAGAGATTGAGCCATTCCCATCCAAAAGCCAATTGGCCTGCATGAAAGAAGGAAAACACACCAATGACTATACACTGATAGCAGAACAGTTTGTATGTCCATCATTAGAATGTCATCATGATTGAGAGCATTCAGTCACACTTTCATTTTCTACTGTGGAGGTTGTTCTTTGTGTTTATGATGCCCAGCTTGCAGCTCACTACCGGTAATCACTCTCTTTATTTGTGTCTATTTTTCTCGGCATGTAGTGTTCACACATGCATCTAATGACTGAATATTTCAGGTTGAAGATGTACTTGCCTATTCAAAACACTATATTTTTGCAACAGACATTAAAAATGATGAAGCAATTACTGAGTAGGAATGGCTCTGCTTTATCTGCATCTATCATCCCAGTAACAACGCTGCTGATTTTAATTATGTAACTATGATTCTTTTAACCATGTATATATATTTAACCCCTCAAAGTATTTGTCCTTTTAATAATAGTTATCCAGAAGTGCAACCAAAAAGCATGTTTTCAAAGATAAACTATTAAATATTGTATAATTGTTTTTTGTTTAAGTTTGATGAATTGTACACTTTGACTTAAAAAAAAGTATTTTAAAATATGCTACAAATCACTGACCAAAAATTGAAAAACTCATGAGTCTACTTGTTCTGTTATTGATAAATTTAGATATTATTTAACTTTTTTATTCATGATCGATAGAAACCAGTTTGAAACATGTCATGTTGGATCATCTCAACTTAGAAATAATCTTTATTACATTATTGGTATTACAAATGTAACTTTTGATGGCTAAATTGTTCAACTTCATTCAGGAAAAAAAAACTCGCAAGTCTCAAATTTAATATGTTGACAATGGAATAATGTACTTT
>JBBPBX010000909.1:0-16144 GCA_038048925.1 Garcialebias charrua | reverse complement strand
ATATATAGTCAGTTACCAATTTAAAAATATTGGTCAATTTATGTTTTAGTACTCTAGAGCTTATTATCAGATATAAGTTTTGCTAAATCATTACTGAAATACTAAAACCACAAGAAGCCACCTTTTAGCCACTGATGAAGACTGAAGAGTCCCTAAAAATGAACTGGAATTCCAGTCACCTAAAAAGGATGGAAACAAACCAGTGTTTCAAAAGAAAGCATACTGATTAAAACATTCAATTAAAATTCCAATGATATTTATGTTTTTAAGAGCCATGTGGGCTGGTTTGTGAACAGCACCTTTTCAACTACAGAACAACTTACATAGCAGCTCTTTAACCTGAGGAATCTTTTGGAATTGTATGGTATTTGACTAACATTTATTTGGTATTAGGGATGGGGCCGATCCGATCCAGTATCGGTATCGGTATCCGATACCAGCATTATTTAAGTATCGGGTATCGGATCAAACCTGCCGATACTTTTCCGATCCAGCTTCAAAGAGCACTTGTGTTCAATCACAATCTGTGACTGCCCTTTTTAACATTGTGTGAGATAAACCCAATGAAGACACTCTTAAGCCTTACAATAGGGGGTTCCCTATTGTAAGGCTTAAGAGTGTCTTCATTGGGTTTATCTCACACAATGTTAAAATGAATAGTTTGGGTGCAAAAGTTTCATTATACAGAGTCAAATACCTGAACAGTATCGGATCGGGAAAGTATCGGTGTCGGTTGATACTGAGTTAATAAGTATCGGTATCGGATCGGAAGTGAGAAATGTGGATCGGTGCATCCCTATTTGGTATAAGAGAACACAAAACAAACAAACAATGTGTGTTTGTTCTTTCAAGCATATGCATGAAAAGCTATTTTGCATGTAAGTTTAAGTATACATATTAGTACATTTTAAAATAAAAGAATTAACATTTTTGAAGGTATGCATATAACCATGCTTATTGCCACCTTATTAAAATGTAAACAAAGATTTTGTGTGATCTGTTTACTGCTGGAATAAGTGATGAACATTTTTAGCTTCTTAAAATCCACAGTTTAGCCATTTTTGTGTTTTCTGAAGTTGATTAGTTACGGAGGCCATTTAGAATCAGTTAATATGTTTCAATAAATACAAAGTCACACAAGCAGACACAAAAATTTACATAATCCACTTTTTCTGGTGTCAGGAGAAAAATCTAATTTGTTCTTGAGTGTGGCTGTGGCTCACTTTTCTCGAGGCAGACTGATGCGGGGCTGTTTGGGACAGCGTTTGCTCAGGGTGAACAGTTTCCTGACAACCTTCTGGGCTTTTCCCAATATCAGTGCGGTGCTGGTTTCCAGCTGGGTGTAGCGTTTTTGGACAGATACATCGGCAGACCAGAACTTGGTGATTGTGGAAACATTCAAAAACCGGTCAGTGGGCAAAAGCTTCAGAAAGGCTTTGAATTCATCTGCAAAAAAGTTCAACAGACATGATGGTTGGATCGTAAGAGAAGAGAACAGACAAAGTAGATGATTTCAGGTACAGGTACATCAAAGCACTTCACACTCACAGTATTGTCATGATAAATCCCATGATATTACAGAAAAGCTTCTTAGTCCAAATAAACTGCAATTAGAGTAAACAAGTATGCTTTAATCTGCAGTTATCCTCATCACTCTATAACTATCGAACTAAACACAAACAGAACATTTTCATTTATATTGTAAATTCATTTCTTCAAGCCTCAACACATTTAACATTGCTTGTTGAATGGTCCCGTTAAACTAAATTATACAATAGCCAAAAAAAGGCTACTTTCTATCTCTAGTGTTCTCCTTTAAAATAGAAATGTTTGAAAACAGCATTTTGCTGCCTACACAGGAATTGTCCATTAAAAAGAACACAAAGTAGAGAACAAAATGTAATGCAAATATATTTGTTAATGCAGCTGTTTAGGGCTTGTTGTTTTATGAGGTTTTGTGTTTTGTGTGTGTGTGTGTGTGTGTGTGTGTGTGTGTGTGTGCGTGTGTGTGTGTGTGTGTGTGTGTCTTAACTCTTTACATATTTAGCAATCATACCACATGTTTTGCCAAAATCTATTCTATTAAAAAAGAATAGAATAGAATTGGTTAAAAAATTCTATTAAAAAAGAAGTCACTTCTAATGAAAAAAGTACAAGTGTCAATAAAACATTATATTTAGGCATCTGTATAGTGTGATAAAGGGTAATCACATGTTGTCATCTAATGACCCAATAATTAGTGAGACAGTAAATTAAACTAAACAGCAGTTTCAAACTGTAGACAGTATACAATAAGTGATGTTATGGTACAGGACTATATATTACTATGTTCACACCACTGAGCTCAATGTACTATTTTGATTTTTTGCACAGATCAAATGTTTTTTTTTTTTTTCCGGGGTTGTTCAGATTGTATTTTAAATGCAACAGTCATCAGACTCCAGTGTGAACTCTTGATAACCCTGATGCAATCCTCATATGCGGCAGCATTGTATTTATGTTACAGGAATGACATACCGTACTAAAAGATGAACTAATTCAAAGATTGATCCAATCATGCTAGTATAAATGTGGTCTGACATCAACGTTGTTATTATACAGTATATTTGCTGTTTGCTGGTGAAGATTCTCAGTCGTCCAGGACATGATGAAATCAAAAAAGGCGTTCAATACAGGATCAACTGGACTTTATTTGTTGCAGAAAACGTTTCGACTTCTGTCCAGAAGTCTTTTTCAATTCTATTATATTTGCTGTTGAGTTTCAGTCATTCAGGACAAAAACAAACAAAAATAAAAACAAACAATAAAATAAAAAAGCAACTGGACTTCTGTAGCTGAAGCCCTTGAAGTTTCAAGATTTAAACTGCACAAGGTTGGTATCAACATTATCAATCAATGGATCAACCCACATACCCCAACCTCACTCAAATAAAAGTCAGATGAAATGTAATCACAGTTCAGACTAGTTGCTTTCAAAAACTTTGAACTATCTGATTTAGTACCAAACATGAAAAGACCTGGGCTGGAATAAAAAAATAAAATAAAAAAAAGAATTTGTGTTGTTCAGATTGTAATAATAAATCAGATATGTCAAGCATATGGGCAAAAAAAAAAGAAAAAAAAAGAAAAGGGATTTAGGTTATTTTTGCCTGCTGTGTGAATGTAGCCATCATCACATACACTTATCACAACATCAACAATACACTGAACTTTCTTTAGATTTTTCATTACAAGCAGACAATCCTACTGAAATTAATACAAAGTAAAATTATAGCTGATTCTTGTGTCATTCTATACCTTAAAAACAGTGAAATAAATATGATGATCAACAATTATAGTTGAAGTTTACATACACCCATCATGCGCATGATTGTGGAAAATCTCTAATCCTCATGGTCAAAATTATACATGCAGGTCCATCCATCTATATGGACATTATTTAAACCCACTTCTTCCGTTTTAGGTCACGGGGTAACTGGTGCCCATATCCAGTAATCACTGTGTGAGAGGCGGACACCGTGGACAGGTCACAAGTCCATCACAAGGACACAATGAGACAAACAAGATGAACAACCATTCACTCTCTCTCTCACACCTAGGGACAATTTAGAGTTACCAATCAGTCTAACATGCATGTCTTTGGTATGTGGGAGGAAACAACGGGTTCGGATGTTGTCAGTCCATACAATGGGCGTTATCAACTGTTATCATCCCCATATGTATCGGCAAAACTGTCCAGTCTACCGCCTAGCATGCTTGAAAAAAACGTTAGCTGCGTTATTATCGCGGTGAGTAGGCAGCGTGTTTCCGTGAACCTGGAAGTGTTGTTTTTTTTTTCAGCTTATGTAACCGTTTTCCTAAAGCTAACCTTAAACCTGACCCAGAGGACCATTCATTCATTCATTCAACCTTTATCTATACAGGCTAGCCTCGTTGAGTCACGGGGACTCATTTACAAGAGGGACCTGTCTCACTCACACCAAACAACCATCCACTCTCACACTCACACCTAGGGTCAATTTAGAGTCACCAATCAGCCTAACAAGCATGTTTTTTGGTCTGTGGGAGGAAACCGGAGTACCCGGAGGAAACCCACGCATGCACGGGGAGAACATGCAAACTCCACCCAGAAAGGCCCCGGACCGGGATTTGAACCGGCAACCTTCTCGCTGAGAGGCAGCAGCTCTACCAGTTGTGCCACCGTGCTGCCCACCTTCTCGCTGACCAACCCTAAACCTAACCCCCTTACCCTTTGCCTAAACCTAATCAAGACCCTAAACCTAACCCAAGACCCTTTACTCTAAACCTAAGCACATAGCTAAAGACGGAGTCTGCTGTCATCGCTTGTAACGGTGACAACATACCTTTAAACCTCCTAGGAGGTACAGGAGGGCCAATCTGACCGCTACAAATGGGTATGATAATAACTGATAAGGGCCATTTAATGGTTGATAACATCCGAAGCGGGTGGAGAAAACCAGAGTACCTGGAGAAACCCCACGCATGTATGGAGAGAACATGCAAATTCCACCCAGAAAGGCTTCTGGCATGGATTTGATTGTACAACCTTCTTGCTGAGAGACAGCAGCTCTACCAACTGATTCACCATGCCACCCACATGCAGGACCAAAACATTCAACTGAATACATTCGTAAGAGGTCCTTAATGGTCTAAAAGCCTCAATTTGTCAAAGCTAAGACTTCTTAATGTATCCTTAGGGATTATGTTTGATTATGGTTTTGCAGTTTTCCTTTACTAACAAAAGTCAGTCAGCACATTAGATGACCAATGCTTAAAACTAATGGGAAGTACAATAACCTCAGAAAAGATCTAAGAGGGTATTGGTAAGGATGCTCAGGAGCAACTCACACTGTTGATAACTCCTTCGTAAGGAAAGTAGCTATTGGCTGCCCCAAAAGTCCCTAGATGACATCATAGTTGCAGTTTTACTTTCAACCCTCCTTTTTTTATCTGTGTTGAGGACTGAGACTGTGTGAGGCCTTCATCCAAAGTACTCTATCAACTGCTAAGCATGGCGATAGAAGCGTTACATTGTACTGATGCATTGCACAAAAATAATGGAACAATAAAGCAGTTCTTTTTTCAAGTTCCTAAACTTCACCTGAAATGAACACTCTGCAAGGAAGACTGAATAAATGTCCAGCCATAATTATGCCAGAAACACAATGATGGCTTCAAAATGCGTGTGAACAAAATCCACCTTGTTAAGGGACATTCAGTGTAAAATTAGTGGGAATGTATATAAGTCATAGTCACTATGACCAATGACCAGTGGTGGAGAATGTACTCAAACACTGTACTTAAGTAAAAGTACAAATAAACAGACAAAAATGTACTCTAGTAAAAGTAGAAGTATCACATTAATTTTTTTACTTAAGTAAAATTAAATAAGTACTTGGTTTTAATATACTTAAAGTATTAAAAGTAAAAGTACATATGCAATGGTCTACATATCTTTAAGTCTGCCTAACATATGTCTATTTTCTGTAATACATTAATAGTGTTGAGCCATTTTAATGAGCAATGATGCAGATAATACATGTTTTTATTGTGTTTACACTGTGACACAGTTCACACTTGGACTTGTGATTCTGTGCGTCAGAATGTCAGGGATGACATGTAGAGCTAAATGCCATTAATCAAAACAAGAGGAATGATGATACCTTTGTAAGTTTTTATTTAACACAAAGCAAAACCATTGTGTCATTTTAACTTTAGTAAACACATTGAAGTAAAAGTTGTCTGCCTGAACAAAAGGAGCATTAGACCTAACAAAGGAACAGGCACTGATCATTTCCACTGATATTTCAACTCCAGTTTGTCATTAACTCTAGTTAAAATACTGTCTATTCAAACTTGTAATGTGTCAATATTGAACAATATTTTAACTTCCTGACACCATTTTTAAAACTTGGACCTGAGTTTCGAGCCATTTAGAGACATCTCTTGTCTCCTAACATCCCATGAATTGACACATTTTAATAGTGCAGCAAGAATTTCTTGTTCAAGTTCAGAAGAAGTTTGTTTTCAAAGATTTTTGAGCTCAATCTGGCTCTTTTGGGAGAGAAAATCTGTCCTGCTGTACTGAACAGTCTTTCAATAAGGCCATGGATGGTGCATAACTTCTGGCTGACTCTCTTGCTGTGGAATACATGTTGGGTGTGTTAGCGGTGCTGCAGGTGCACCTAGCTCAGTGACATATATATTAGAACAGCAAAACCAGGAACAAGTCTCCCCTGGGTCATTTTGAGTTATTTACAGAATCTGAAAGTGTGGGTTCTAAGCTATCCGATGATGCCAAACACATGGCAGTCAAAAAAAATGAAGAAGGTACAACCATTTCAATGTTGGCAATCTGCATATAAGGTATGGGAGAACTTGAAGCTTTTATTGATTTTTTCCAGTTTGAGTGTGAGAGACTTGTTCCTGGTTTTGCTGTGGCCAGTCACGTATGTAATTGGCCCAGCTCTTCTTGAAGGCGGGTCTAATGTTATCTGCCCATATTGCAGTGATTCAGTGGACCAACTCCCTTCTCACCATTGGATACTTTCAAAGTAACACGCAAATCAAAAAGCTGTAACATGAATGTAACTTGTAATACAACACATTATAGAAATGTAGTGTAGCAGAAAGTACAGATACTTGATGTAAAATGTAGTGGAGTAAAAGTCTAAAGTAACTCTACTTAAGTAAAGTACAGATACGTGAAAAATGTACTCAAGTACAGTAACAAAGTATTTGTACTTAGTTACATCCCACCACTGCCAATGACTATGACTAATTTACACACTGTGCGAATTGGGAAAAAATTAAAAATAAAATAAAATCCACAACAAACTTTTGCAACCCAGTTCTTCTACTTATGAACAGGGACTAAAGTTCTCCAGTGTTATAACTGATTTTCATTATTTTGAACATGGCCAGGATGGATTTATGTCATCTTTAAAAATAAGAATGGTGTTTTTTGGTATGGTCTGATTAAATCCACCCACCCAATCTAGCTAAGATACAGGGATAAAACTGATGCTACATTCAACAAAAAGCGAAACTGATTCATAGTTTAAATCCACCCACCCAATCTAGCTAAGATACAGGGATAAAACTGATGCTACATTCAACAAAAAGCGAAACTGATTCATAGTTTTTTTTCTTTTTTAATAAAGTTTATTCATTTTATAAGAAAAAATACAACAAATAACATAAATATATGAAAATGAAAAGAAAAAACATAAAATGAAAGGTAGCAGATGAAGAAAATATCTTGTTAAATCTGCTCCTTTTTTCATCTAATACAAACTAAGTGCTCTATAACAACTAAATAAGTAAACAACTCGTTTAACCAAAAATTATATATATACTCAATACAGTCATTTATATTTGTTCAACAAATCAACTTTAACACGTTTCTTAAAGACAGGAATCGATTTGGCTTCCTTAAAATCAGACTTTAAATTATTCCACAGTCCAACACCCTGTATCACAGTAGATCTTCCCTTTAAACTTGTTCTGAATTTCTGTTTGACAAAAATATCTTTTCCCTTGAGATTATAGTTGCTAGCTCTTTTGACAAAGTACATTTGGATGTTTGAAGGTAACATACAATTATGAGCTTTATACATAAGTTGCAAAATGTTATAATCTACTAAATCATAAAATTTCAGTAGATTCATTTGACAAAACAATTCATTAGATGGGTGGCAGTAATGTTTTCTTGTCATAACTCTTATAATTTTTTTCTGCAAAATAAAAAGAGGGAATGTGTTGGTTTTACAAGCTTTGCCCCATACATTTATACAATAAATCAGATGTGGCACAGCAATTGAATTATACAATAGATACAATGCTTTATCATTAAATAGATATCTAACTTTATAAAATACTGCAATTGATTTGGATATTTTTGTTTTGACCAAATTGATGTGTTGTTTCCATGAGAGCTTATCATCAATAACTACACCCAAGAATTTTACCTCACTGACTCTTTGAATCAATGAGTTACTGATCAGAAATGGAATATCAATTGATTGTTTTTTATTACTAAATATCATGTAGTTTGTCTTCTCCAAATTTAATGACAATTTATTAAGTCTAAACCAATTTTGAATCTTTAGAAACTCATTCATCAACAAATCCAGTAATTCATTGATATCTTTTCCAGAACAGAAAAAAGTTGTGTCATCAGCAAAAAGAATGCACTTCATGAAATTAGACACTTTAACTATATCATTAACATACAAAATAAATAATTTCGGCCCGAGAATGGATCCCTGAGGTACCCCACATGTAACCGTACATTGCTCTGATTTCACATCGTCCAATTGCACATATTGTTTTCTGTTGTCTAAGTAACTACACACCCAATTTAGGGCTAAACCTCTTAATCCGTATTTGTGTAATTTGTTAAGGAGAATGCTATGATTAACAGTGTCAAATGCTTTTTTTAAATCAACAAAAACACTAACACAATATTGTTGTTGGTCAATAGCAGTAGATACTTGTTCAACAAAATCCATAAGTGCCATTGATGTAGAATGACCACTTCTAAAACCATATTGATTATTCGTGATAATGTTGTGTTGTTCAATGAATTTATCTAATCTAATACCGAATAATTTCTCCAAGATTTTAGAAAACTGTGGTAATAGTGATATTGGTCTATAATTATTAAATTCGCATTTGTCACCGGTTTTGAAAAACGGTACCACTTTAGCTACCTTCATACCATCTGGAAATACGCCAGTTGTAAATGACAAATTACAGATGTAAGTGAACGGTTCAATCACATAACTTATAATGTTTTTCACAAACGACATGTCCATATTCAAACAATCTTTGGATTTTTTTCCTATACAATTATCAACCACTTTCAATATCTCGTCTTTAATAGATATTATTATATCTTACATCCTTATTTACTGTTTCTTTTTATACTTTGTATTTTTGCTGTTTTGGATGTAACTGGGACCCTGTGTACATGATTTTGTTTCACCTCATGTACCACAAATGATGGAAACGACAATAAAGTTGACTTAAACTCGAACAAAACTTGGCACACTGAGTCACGTCCACACTGAAGAAGTTAAAAAATATGATGTGGATAATATTATAAAACATAAAAGCTCGGTGAAGTTTTAATAACTCTGTCTGAACAACTCATAAGGACCATCATAACATCTGTAGGTTTGCTCTCAGATTAGATAATCCAAAGAGTCACAATTTAATAAAAATAATTATCAATTATTTATTAAAATGGGAATTAACTTCTATTTTCTTTGATGTCAGAATTAAAAGCCTCCCTCTTGGTGATCCACAAAGATACTGTAATCAATTTTAAGAATTAAATAATTACATTTCTTTTAAATGGTTAATAATTTGTCCAGATAGCGATAACTCACATAATAAATAGGTCACATCGCCAGCTGCCTTTCCTGTTAAACCTTTAATCATGTGTGTTTTAAAAAAAATCTAATGTTGAAAACAATGTAAGATGTTGTGCAATCAGTGAACACTCAGAGTATGTGATGTGGATGACTTTCAGCTACTACCACTACTAATTTTACCTCAACATTTATAAAAGAGACTGAATAAAAGTAATTTATGCATTTGCTGAGGCTGATCAGCTGTGGCAGCAAAAGTTAAATCAGTCGTTCAAGATATTTTGCTAACAGACAGACAAATGAACACACAGAGTGATAAATGCATGATCACTTTCCAATCATCACATCCTAACTGTTAATTGATTTCCATACAGTTACATGTATTTATTTAATATATTTATGTTCAGCTTTAATAAATAAATGACACATTTAACTAATAATTTAGCTATTTATTGTTGGCTGGATTGTGATGTTATTGACCCTCAGTATTAAATAAACTAATTTATTGCATTTAAAGCTAATGTTGTTATTGCCTTCAGGGGTCACGGGGACAGATTATGTGAATAAAGGCAACCTGCAATCATCTATTTTTATTTATTTTACAAGTTTGCAGACGAGTGCACCTGCTGTTTTACCTGCATCACATCAGGTTTGGCTGCAGACAAAAGCTCTAAAATCATAAGCTCTTCCTTATCTATAAAGTCTAATAAAATTAAAAAACAGCAAATAAAAACTGATAATTAAATTTAATAAATAAGTTTGAACTCAAGTTTAAGGAATTTTTCATAATTTTCCCTTAAAGAGTTGAATTTTAAGCACAACTGACGTTTTCCTGCTTTAAAACATGCTTCTTTTTTTTCCCCTGGAAGGTATTTTATTTGTTTTAATTAAATTATTAGGTCATAGAAATGCTGGATATCATGTTAGGAAATAAAACCGAGCGTCACGATAATCACAGACTGAGTGAAAAGTAAAACTTCAGATGATTTACCTTCATCCCTAATGAGTCTTTAAGCTGTAATCCGGTCTCAGCGGTTTAATTCCCTGGCTGCTCCACTGCAGCTCCATGTGTGAACTGGAGCATTTAGTAAATCTGAGAAGCCCAAACTCACCTGACACTTCGTTGACCCATCAGAGACAAAAAAAAAAAGGATCAGACTGCAGCTGCAGGCGCCAACGTGCTCACGACACTTAAAATTATTCATTAGCTGTGAACGTTGAGCTGCGTTTCAGTCTGATACAAACACAAGTTTGGTTAAACACACAAACTTTAGAATGCATTCAATTTTAATAAAAATAAAAACGCATTGTTTAAAAATTAATTTGTCAAGCTGAAAGTTTAAAAAAATAATTTGTTCACCTCAGTCTGAACACACCAGTTTCTTCTTGGCAGGTCCTGGTCTGTCCTTTCGGCTCACCTCAGACAGAACTGCTGGGCCTCGGAGCTCCTCCTGCAGATAACCCAGGCATCAGTTGACCACAACAATGTTTGAGTCATCAGAGCCGCTCCAGACCCGAGTGTCCACGGCCCGTTTCACACAGAGGAGGCCTAAATGAGACGTGAAATGAATGTCGAGCTGCACAACAGACGGCAAACTGCAGACTTGATGTCCACATCAGGCTCAGGTGACGAGAACAATGTAGATCCATCTTTTTCTTCCCATTTATAGATGGCCTCCCTTCTCACCTTACAGCCATCCTCTCACACCGATCTTTTTTATAGAGAGAAAGAAAAGACAGAAAGTAAGACAACAAAACAACAATTATCCACAAAAAGAGCACAAGGCAAACACACCCAACCTCCGTCCGCAATCCTGCAAAGCACATGACAGAACACAGCAACGAAACATACATGCATAAAGACTAATAATATTCATGACCTTGCAGTAGATTTCTATAAATAAACATACCCATACCTACAAATATATATACAGTATACATACATATGCATTCATATCACATATCCATCTACATATCTGCATATGATATCTACATATACATCCCTGCATCCATTTGTGTGTGGTTGTGAGCATGCATAAGTGAATAAGGTTCCTCCAATAGAACATTCAGCAGCGACCGTGAAGCATCAGAGATCCGTCCCCCCAAAGCCCGAGGCAGATGAAGGGGCGATCAAAGCCCAAGACCCCAAGAAGGACCCCGAGCCCAGAGTCCCCAGGGCCACCCGAACAGGACGAGCCACTCGCCCACTCCCCAGATCCGACCAAGGGGGAGAACCGGACGAGCTCCACCAGCGACCACACACAATGACCCCCGGGGGGCCAACAGCGACAAGCCCACAGGCCCCCGCCGGAGCCCGCTGCAAGAGCCCGCTGCAAGAGCCCGCTGCACTGACGTAGCCTCAGGCCCGGAAACCGAGGCCTGGGCACCGGGGACGCCCACCCCTCAGGCCCAGACCCGATAGGACCAGATGTAGATCCATCTTGAAATATTGCAGCAGACCATTTTCTTACTGTGCAGCCGGAGTAGAAAACAAAGTGATGATTTTGCTTTGATTTTGTGTATGAACCAGAAAGTTCAGTGAAATCCGTTCCGACAGCGATTCCATGCCAAAAACTAGAAAATGAATTTGTCGCCATAGTTGAAAGTTAGGCACCGCGGCACAGTGGCTAAGTTGGTACTGCCTTAGTGAGAAGGTCGCTGGTTCAAATCCCACCCTGGGACTTATCTGGGTGGAGTTTGCATGTTCTGTGCATGTGTGGGTTTTCTCCTAGCCTGGCCCTCGCCTTCCTGCACAGCTCCGCTCAATTCTCATTTCCCTTCACCCGCCCACAAGGATTTGTCCAGTAGATTTTTGTTCGGACCAATCAGAGAACAGAAGGGGCGGAGTTTTGGACCCTAACCCACGCCCCCACCTGTCCCAGCGCGCAGAGCCCTATAAAAGGCTCTGCCAGCGCTCAGTCAGCGAGCAGCGGCATGTTCTCATTCAAAAGATGCAAAGCGATGCAGATATGTGACACAAATTTATTAATTTCCCCTTCTTAATCCCTTATCTGGAGTTTTCTTTTGGTTTTTGGGCCAAAAGTCAAGTTATCGCTCCCTTCTCCCTCCTCCTCCTCCTCCTCTCCGCTGAGTGCCACCTGTCCCGGCGCGCAGCCAGAGCCAGCGCGCAGCCGCGTTCTCATGCAAAGCGATGCAGATATGTGACACAAATTTATTAATTTCCCCTTCTTAATCCCTTATCTGGAGTTTTCTTTTGGTTTTTTCCCCCAAAAGTTAAGTAATCGCTCCTTCTCCTCCACCCTCCTGCTGAGTAAAATGAGAGAGACAGCAGGCTCAATTCGTTGCTGTAAAATGAACACGGAAATGCCTCAGGTTGTCACGAGAAATAAACTCGGGTTTTAGTTGCTGAGCGAGTCCCATCAGATTTTCTGGTGTTTTGGTGAGCTGGACCAGCGATCCATGGTTTGATTTTATTGTATTAAAACGTTTTATAACATATGATATAAACACAGAATTTGCGCAGCAAGAGAAACGCTGCAGAGGGGGCGGAGCAGTTGTCAGTCAAGTTCAGCTGCTGAACTTCAGCAGAGGGGGGTGGCTGAGGGGAGGGAGCAGAATGGTTTCCCTGTTCAAATTATCCAATGGTTTTGTTCCTAATCAGAGGCCAACGCCTCCAGCAAGAAACGGTTTTCAATGGGAAAATTCCAGACCCTTGTGTGAAGCGAAGTGAAGCACAGGGTATGGTTTCAACCAGGCTAGTTTTCTCCAGGTACTCCACAAATCAAAAACATGCATGACTTGTAGCTGAAAAAACAATTGAACGAAGGGTACACGGACCCTCTTCTTTAGGTGAGACAATGGTTTTGTTTGTCTCCATGTGTCCCTGTGATGGACATGCTACCTGTCCTGTGTACCCCACCTCTTTATCTGGATTTGGGGATCCCTGACCTGAGAAAAGGAGCAAAGAATGGATGGTTGCAAGCTAAAGTAAACCTGACAACTTCCAGTTTTTACCTGAAGCAAACCGTCCAACATAGAAGTTTCTCATCAATGGCATCTCTTCAGTCTCACTTTAAATGCAGGCTGGTGCGCTCTTAAATTATGCAAACCATCAACAAGATTTATAATTAGGCCCGAGCAGCGAAGCGCTGCGAAGCCTATTGTAATCGCTCGATTTCTTCTAAATTATTATTTTTCCGTCACTTCGCGCGGCTGTTTGGGGCCTTTAACATATTCAAAAACTCACCAAACGTCACCCCAAATTGTCCCCTAACTAAAATTTTGGGATTCTGGTGGAATCACAAGTAGGCGTGGCCAAACTGCTCTACAGCGCCCCCTAACATGAGTTGGGGGAAACCGTAGGTCGTACAGACCTGAAACGCAGTACATAGGTAGATTCCCCCGATTCAAGAAAAAAAGTCTCTTGGAGGTACCCTCTAAAATGCACAGGGAGGTGGCCATTTTGGGTCAAAAGTCAAATTTAGGTCATTTTTCATTTTTACTCATGTCGAACTTTGACAAACTCCTTCTCAGGCGTTCGACCTATCGGCTTCATTCTTGGTCAGAATGCAGTTAAGGCATGGGCCTTTAAAAGTTATCAATAAAATTGACTTTTTGTATATGTTCAGGGGGCGTGGTGGAGCGGTGAACTTAGCGAACTCGCCGAAACAAACAAAATGCTATAACTTTCTCATTATGGTCAATTGACACCAAACTTGGCATGAGGGTTCCTGGTTGGATGCCTGACGATCCTATGTTGTCATAGTCTGACCTCACCTAAGCCCCGCCCCCTCAGAACAGGAAGTGACATTTTTTGCTTGGAAAGCTCCAACTCTGGCTTTCTTGATCTAATTAAGATGATCTTGTGTCACATGACTGATAACAAGTTGGTCTCACTTGTTTTAAAGCACCAATGGTTTACAGCAGAGGGCGTCGCCGTGCCAGCGCAGCAAAGTCACAGGTCACGCCGCCGCCATACGTTTTGCTCTAGATTCCACAAGTTTGAGCCCAGCTGCACCAAACTCACTGATATCGATCCTTGTTCACCCCCCCGGCAGGGATCCGGTGCAATACTTGGTGGGCGTGGCCTAATTCCTCAACAGCGCCCTCTAGAATATTAAAAAAACCAGCCCCAGCCATGCTTTATCCCAGAATTATGAAACTTGGTACACATGTGTATCTTGTCAGGATCTACAAATAAGTCTCTTGGAGCAATGGTCCAAAGCCAACAGGAAGTCGGCCATTTTAGGTCAAAGTCACAATTTTGTCTATTTCATTGAAGTCATATCTGAGCAAACTCGTCTTAGAGCTTTCGAGATCCAGGCGTCAAACTCCTTCAGCACAATCTTGAGGCATTGAAGGTCAAAAGTTGTCAAAAGTTTTTTCCTATGTCAAAGCATGTTGGCGTGGCCAAGCCTCAAATCTGGCCATTCTCCATGAAACATCAAGATGGAATAACTTCCCAATATAAGCTCCCAGCTGCACCGAACTCACCAAGATCCATACTTGTCCATCCCTCGACAGGACTGCAGTCCAATATGTAGTGGGCGTGGCCTGATTCTTCCACAGTGCCCCCTAGAATTTATTTTAAAAATCAGCCCCCAGCCATGCTTTATCCCAGAATGATGAAACGTGGTAAACGTGTACATTGTCAGGACCTACAAAAAAAAAGTCTCTTGGTCCAAAACCAACAGGAAGTCAGCCATTTTGGGTCAAAGGGTCTTTTTGGCATTTCTCAGTTACGAAACACCCTCTGCATTGACCTTACTTTGTCATACAAGCATGGAATTTGGTACGTTTGCCCAGCTCACCAAGGTGTACAGAAAGGCCGCTGGCACCAATGCTGTGCAATAAACAGGAAGGTGGCCAATTTGGATTGAGGTCACAAATTTCACACTTTTCTGGCGGTTTAAAGCCACTCATCTCCCACGCCCTAGTCAAGATCTGTGCTAGAAGGCAGATAATACATTGAGCTGACGAGTTTGAGTTTTCTTGGAGGATGTGTGTGTAGGCGTGGCAGCGTGGCGAAGACAAGATCAGCAGGCGATGCTGGGGCTCTGTAGTTTCCATGGGATTTTTAATATATGGCAAATGCGCACCATGATAACTAGGCGGACTAGCTAGAGTTCACACGCTCGTCACAATAAGGGCGGAGTGGTGCTTTGCTGCGAGGGCCTCAACGCCGCTTGCGGCTTTAGATTGTGTTAATATTTGAGTTGCTGTAAACTGCAGAGAGAATTTAAAGTTTAGACATCTGACCAGACCAAAATGATTTCTTAAATTAAAACATTTCCTTTTGTAAAACCTCTCAGGGTTGTCAGTCAACATTTACAAGCTCTAGACTAATTGTAGAACCTCCCAGTGAAAGAATGAACTTTAAATGTAGTTCAACAGCTTTATTAAATCTCCAGTGTCATCTCATCAACAGATTTGATAGTCTTTAACAGTTCTCTCAGCAGTGGTAGAGTGTCTTCAGCTTCTGTACATCCAGTTGGCTCAGATGTTTCCGTTGACCGATACTCCCCCCTCCTCCTTTGGTCACTATAGTTGGACTTCCACCAGAACTGAAGAAACCCCTGCAACAAACAAGTACATTCGACATTTAATACAAAGTTTAACCTGGTAAAGTCAGAATGGTTGCAACTTACGGTCCATAGTGCATTATAGAGCCGTAGTCATAAGGCAGGTTCATAGTGTTTCCTGGATTGATCTCAAAGTTTCCTTCCTTGCCTAAAAGCAAAAAACTATCAAGTAACGACAACAGAACAAGAAGAACAGAGGTGCAC